>JABMBR010002136.1:0-29691 GCA_018881525.1 Meteorus sp. PSUC_FEM 10030008
TTTATATACATATATATAATAGTGTATATTCCTTCCGCTACTTCTTCACCGTCGGCAGCCGGCGCGCGACTGTGGACATATCGTTGCTGCGACCGGCCTAGATATATGCGAGTTATTTTTAGCTGATGTCGTCAGCGTCCATAACCACCATTGGCTAACAGTGACGTGACAATTGAATACGATTGGTCAGTGAGCGCGAGTCGCGAATGAATCGAGGGTAGGGTGGTCCCCGAGGTTGCACACGCTGCTCCTTCGCGGTCTCTGGGTGCGACTTCACTCGCGAATGCCAGACATTTGTTGACATGAAACTGTCAAGGGATCCGGCATTCTCGTTTTATAAAAATTCAACTAAAATTCAAGTCTATTCACATTAAACAAATGCCCCACGGTAATATGAAAGAAAAAAAAATGGACATTGAATTTCAATTGCAATTAAATTTTTATATTTATCAATATCAAAAGTATTTTTAATTATTCTGTTATTAATTGTGTTTAAGTTCAGCATTGTTAATATACAATTGACATTTGAATGAATTTCGTAATATACTTTTTGCGTTGCATATTGATGAATTGAGAGGAATAATAAATGCAATGACAATAAATGTAAAAGAAAAAAAAAAATTTATTGAAGATATTACAAATGAAATATGAAATGTTCAATTGACAAAACATTTTCTATCTCACATGGAAATAATTAAATTAATATTTTATTTGTTCATCCTTCACATTAATATAAATGCAATATCATTAAGGAATGGATCCCAATGTTGTATATATATCACACTTTTGCGCGTTTGTGCGTGGGCGTCAGCTATATACGAATGAAGTAACGCCGCAATATGACATCTCTGGATGCTCTTGATTTCTTTCAGCAATTTATATTTAAATATTTATTATGCATATTTACATAAATAACAAATAATCATGAATAATAAAATTGTTATTCTCTATTTTCTGAAATACAAAAATAATGTCTCGATGGAAAGTGAAAGAAAAAAAAAAAAAAAAAATTATCGAATGAGATTTCTTGTTGTTTATACATTGAATATACTGGAACGAAAATAATTTTTTTTTAAGGACTGTTGTGCCCCCGATTTTCTCACAATACAGTTGGTACATGTGTTGTATTATGCGATTCGCATGAATTCAAACGCGAGTGTACGAACATTATCGGTGTTCAGAAGGGA
The DNA here is from genome assembly GCA_018881525.1 of Meteorus sp. PSUC_FEM 10030008. Lineage (NCBI taxonomy): Eukaryota > Metazoa > Arthropoda > Insecta > Hymenoptera > Braconidae > Meteorus > Meteorus sp. PSUC_FEM 10030008. Next base: position 1,188 of record JABMBR010002136.1, read on the forward strand.
ATAGAGAAACATTTGTATATATATATAAACATATATAATGAATGACCATTAACGCCACGTCGGTTTTACTGCGCTATTAATTTACTTGGAGCTTTCAAAAAGCCTTGACTATATAGACTCGCTACGAACTCAATAGAACTGAAACGAAAGAGCGCGTCTACATTTATATATATAGATATATATATATAACACCATAAACATGCGGATCTTGGTATGAAATCATAATTTCCCGACGGCGGCAACTGCACTCGGAATTACATAGCGAAGTTAGTCATGAGTCGTTTAGATTTGTAAGATTCATATGTGGGATGGGCGGTAATGAATGTAAAGAGAATGAGTGAGAGGTTAGGAATAAAAAAGAAAGAGACGGTGAAATAAATATGCATAATGAAAAATTGTCGGCTTTCCTCAGACGTTATTTTGCCACTTGCGCGCGTTGATTATCGATCAGATATGTAAAACAATGTGGATAATAATAGATATATGCGCTGCGAATTACGTAGTTTTTCTTAGGTGACTTGTGCATTGAGGATCGACGTCTTAGATATTGTTCACATGATTATTATTGCATAAAATGTGTGTGTGGGTGAGGTTGGATATATTTGATAATTTGTTCTTGTTCTGTATCTTCATTTCTACGCTTTTTTATTATTTTGTGTGTGATTGATTACAGCGCGGGGGGTATTTTATTTTTAATTTTTCATGCGTTTTTATCGGTGTAAACGCGGAATATATTTAGAATGGATAACTTCTTATATCATACATTCAATAATCGCTTCAAGTTCTTTTCTTTTTTTATTTCAATTTATGCGTAAGTTAATGGATTGATTTGAATTTTCCCGGGTCGAAATTGTTCCGCCCAGTTGCGCCAGCGTGGGTGGATTGTGAGGAGAAAAAAATGGCGACGCTCAAGGTTTGATTGGCGAAAAAATACAAATAGAATGTTCAAGGATTACTTTAAATATTATAAAAGTAGAAATCCATCACCGAATTTTGATGATGTTATTGATATTGATCATTTAGATACAACGAAGGTGAATTTTTTTTTGGTAGTCACCAATTTGTTTTTTCGTTTTATGTATGAATAACCTTTTCTCGATTTCTAGGTTAATCGTTTATTGAATAATCATCCTAAGACACCAATTGTTCAGGAATTAGGATTAAGACCGGAATCATCATGGGAGATATTCGATTTTCTCGATATTCCAGGTGAAAATCTGCATCTCTTTCATAACCATTCATAACTGTAATGTGGGGGCGTTCCACTGTACAGAACAATCGATATTTATCAATTTTGCAGGGTTGATATTTATAAGAAATCCTTTCACTCCTGCCGGACAGCGTTATTGGATTACCAGGTGCCTGCGAGACTATTCAAAGAAGCCAAATAAATTAAATATAGACGCACATAATTTTATAGAACCTCACGAAACATGGTGGGACATATGTACATCAAATGATGAACGTGCAACATATTTAATTCCAAAATTACGCTGGGCCACACTTGGATATCATCACAATTGGGATAGCAAACACTATTCCGATGATTCGAAGACCGATATTCCCCAAGATCTCGCTCGAATGTCTAAATGTTTAGCAGAATCTGTTGGTTTCAATGATTTCGTTGCCGAAGCTGCTATCATTAATTATTATCGCATGAATTCAACTTTGGCTGGCCATGTGGATCATTCAGAAGTGAATATGGATGCACCTCTGATTTCTATAAGCTTTGGACAAACCGCAATATTTCTTGTTGGGGGACTCAAATCATCAGATCCAGCTAGTGCCATTTATTTACGTAGCGGTGATGTTGTTATCATGTCTGGAGAATCACGAATGAATTATCACGGTGTACCACGAATACTAGAAAATCGCAATCCTATTTGGAATCAAGAAAATGAGTTGGATCATGATGCATCCATCATCAATGATGATTGGACCAAAGCAGAGAAATTTATTTCTCAAGCTCGGATAAATATGAACGTTAGACAAGTTCTGAAAAGGGGTCAAGTCAGTCTACTTGAAGATGTCTGATATTTTTTTGTACATTTTTATCAAATATATAAATAAATATTTTTTTATCAAAGATTTTTTTAGGAAAAATAAATTGATGCTATCAAATTAACGACGCCACTGACAAGTATTTGAGATATTGAGAAAGTCCCAAGCAACCGTTGCCATTTTCGTTAGAAAATGATTCTGATTGTTCAATTCATGACGCAATTGATCATGCAAATGATTTTCAGATGAATATATTGTAACCAAACGATTCGTTATGTGATCTAATCGCTGTGTGTCTGCATCAGCGATATACGGCTTGAGGAGAATGTACGTTGCTTCTTGCATTGCAGAGTTGAGGATAAAATTCTTAGAAACGGTTGGAATTTTTGCAATCATTTGAAATGATCTTGGTATCCTTCAAGCTAATTCTAAATCGCTGGAGGGAATTAAATACGGAAAAGAATGATTTCAATATTTTGACAAGACTTATTGTGATGAAGGAAAAACCTTTGTCCGATTGAAATCCGTTGGAAAGGCGTGATATTCATCAGTGTGAGTACTTCTTCACATGCACCATCAATGACGCCAGTGTCCCAGTGACTCCTTCTCTTGGGAGGATCAATTATCCTCCCGTGGATCTTGAAATTGTCTATTGAAATTGCTTTCCTGATATGATGACCACGATTTTCCATTGTCAATAATTTTGAATATGTTTTGTTTATCATGAATGATTGACTCTCGCCATTGAGTTTATGCATTTGAGAGAATAATTGAAACGGAGGAATGTAATGGTAATTCAAAATTTTATTTATGTGTGAGCATAATCAGAAGATTTTTTCTATCTGATATCCCGAATTGTGACTGTAAGGAAAATTTATGCGTATTGCGATTTGGTGTCTGATGTCATCCTGTGATATGAAAAATGAAAAGCGCTCATCGCGACGAGTGAATTGAATTTCAAATAGTTGGCGTTATATTCCCGCGCTTTTACTCACATATGAAGACTTTTCCGGTTCTCGCGCTAGTCAGCTGATCTTTTTCATTCCTGTCTGCTTGATTATACTTACAAGAATGTCAGGGAAAGACAGGCTACCAATTTTTCCCTCTCGGGGGTGAGTAATAAAGGATTTTATCATTTTCCCAAACTCAAATGGGATATGATTGATTTGTGCAATTATTTCCCACAATTTTCGGAGATAATTAACATTTTCACTTGAATAATTGTCTCAATGTCGAAAACTGGGTGTAACCCTACTTCATCCTATCACAGATCATTTCTCTTTTTGGTAGTAATTAATTGATATAGCATCACGCTCAATAATTAAGACCTAACCTCAATTAAATACTAAATGTCTTTGCTGTAGTTTTCATTATTCATATTCTCCACCCTGGTTGCTTTTCTAACTTCATCTGAATGTTGTGACAGTAACTTGACACTTCGATCAATTTTTGTATTGATATCCTCTTCGATTGTTATTAATTTTAGAGCCCAAATGTTGATGAAATCTCGGCTCCAAGGTGCCACAAAAGGACATGGATTATTGAAGAAAAAAGCAGATGCTTTGCAAATGAGATTCCGAATGATTCTGGGGAAAATCATCGAAGTATGTGATGCAGATATAGATTCGTAGTACATAGATATCTACGATTATCAATTGCTTTGTCGTTTTTATTTTTAGACAAAAACTCTCATGGGTGAAGTTATGAAAGAAGCTGCTTTCTCTTTAGCTGAGGCAAAATTTGCTACTGGTGATTTTAATCAAGTTGTTCTACAAAATGTCACCAAAGCTCAAATAAAAATTCGATCAAAGAAGGATAATGTTGCTGGTGTGAACTTACCAGTATTCGAATCGTATCAAGATGGTACAGACACGTACGAGTTGGCTGGATTGGCTCGTGGTGGCCAACAGCTTGCCAAACTCAAGAAAAATTATCAAAAGGGTATAAAACTACTTGTGGTTTTGGCCTCACTCCAAACAAGTTTTGTTACACTCGATGAAGTAATAAAAATTACAAATCGTCGTGTTAATGCTATTGAGCACGTTATCATTCCGCGAGTTGAGAGGACATTGGCGTATATTATTTCCGAGTTGGATGAACTTGAAAGAGAAGAATTTTACCGATTGAAAAAGATCCAAGATAAGAAGAAAGTCATCAAGGCGAAGGTAAGGCCGAAAATTTCAGATGATTATCCATTTTATACGGTTGACTCTGGATTAATCCCTACCATTCCTGCGTGATCAGGTGGAGGCGCATCGTTTGGAGATGATCGCTGCTGGCAGAAATCTGGAATCAGCCAACATGTTGGACGAAGGGGACGACGATTTGTTGTTCTAAAATTCTTATTATACAAATAATCGCCACGCACATTGGTGAGAATGAGAAGAGAAGAAACAACATCCATCTCTCGATGACAATAACATGCGTTATTGTGATGAACAGTACGTTCGTCTATTTATGGGTCCTAAATTCAGGATGTTGAGTAGTTTCTCAACACTCCTCATCATTGACCCATTGATTCTCATACACAAACAGCGAAAATGATAAAATTCCGTTAAATTTTGTACAGTTGAGATATTCTGTTATTCAACAGAATTTCTTAATATTCAGGTCTTATCTTCATGTTCAACATTGTTTTTATTTTAGATTTATTCCAAACTGTATATAATGGGAATGACACCGGTGCTTTTATTCATTTCAAATTTTATCTCATGAGGTGTTTTAATTCGAATGTGAATCTGACTTGAACGAAACTGATCACATTGTTAAACTTATATAAATGAAGTATTCTATTCCATTTAAGGTGTCATATCTCACATAATGTGAAAATAATGCAAGAAAATTAAGATGTCCTGTGTATATCACTTCGCAGCTTGCAAATGTATAGTATTAAAGGAGAAAAATAGAGAAGTTCAGACGTTATATGAGGGCATCAAATCATATTCTTTTCACAAACGATCCCTTCATGAATCGACGGAAAAGTTTATAAGACAGTTGTGTATTAAACAGATCTTGTCATCTAGGTCAATCAATATTTTGATATGACCTATGAAGATATGGCATCTGGTGGCAAAAAATCAAACTGTAGATACATAGATTTTCAAATGCATTTATTATAACTGTATATAGCAAGTAATACCCTTACTACGATGACGCGAACCCTAATGCTTCATGAAATCTGGGTAGAGAGGGTAATATCGTGCGCGTGGCAAATTTGCCACGGTCTTCATCCCCGTGTCGACATAAATTGTTGCTGCTTCATAGTCGTCCTCAAACATGGCATCGTCACAATTCTCAGCCGTTGCGATACCCAAAAGTCGATTTAATGAAATAATTGATCATTTGAGATTCAATTTCTTTGCCGATGAGCCACTTAATAGTGGGGTAGGACTTTGTAAAAGAGGTGAATCACATTTGGAATTGGAGAACCACTGCCTGAGTACACTCAAACAGGGATATTCAAGGATGCTCATCACTGAAGATGGGACGGTAATTATTTTAATCGCCACTTAATTTATGATCACTTGAATGAGTGTTCTCAAATGATTAATCCTTTAACACCCTTATCCATCATTTTATATGAGCTATTTCACTTTTAATCAGAAGATAAAATTATAGATAGCAGGATTAACTTTAAATGGAATAACAAAGAAAAACGAACGTGAGGGAGTGGTGCGTCGTCTTGCCTCGCTCGATGATGAAAAATTCAAAACTATTTTCGGACTTTTGTATAAAGTGAATGAAAAAATTGATTTGTATGAGAAGTATAACACGGATGAACTATTCGAATGTCGGATTCTCAGCGTAGATGAAGAATTCCGTGGTCGTGGACTTGCTAATATATTGCTAGCAGACACTATCGATATAGCCAAACGTGCTGGGTTTAAGGTGGTGTTGAATCAGCAATATTGATGTTTATCATTGATATTTTCTGCATGTGATTGAATGTGCATGGGATTCATTAGACGTTTTAGTTGAATGTCAGGTATAGATATTCATTATTGTCCTACATTTAAATATCTTCCACAATTCTCATAACACAATTGAATAAAAACTGTAATTAAGTGTTGTGAATTGAATGTGTAAAGGTTGGAATAACTTCACGTCAATGAATTGCAAAAAATTAATTTCAGGTGCTGAAAGCAGATGCAACTGGCATCTTTTCACAAAAAGTTTTTGAAAAACATGGCTTCAAGACTGAGGCGGAAATAATGTACTCGGAAATCAATGAAGACATCAGACCAGCATTACCACATCGTTCATTAAAGCTCATGGCATTGCTGTTGAACTGAAATGCGTGAGGAATTTTTCCTTCATGCCGCACAAAGGCGACGAATCAAATTACATTTTCGTAGTTGATGGTACAATAAATATCGCATCGTTGAAAGTCCGACAATAACAGCTCTCTAAAATAAAATTAGTATGATTGGCATATTATAAAGAAACAGTGGAAGAGAAGGTAGTATGATTCTCATAGATGAAAAAAGAGCTGGTACCACATAAGTATATCACGATCTCCGTAGTCATAATTTAACCAAATATTATTCTGATAAGTTTGTAAAATTCTAAAGCACATAACCTATTTAAAAAAAACACTGGAAGTGTTCGGCCGGTCCGACAAAAAAGAAACAGGAATCAAAATGAGAAAAATGAAAAGTATTAAGTAAAACTTTTATCGTCCATAGGTAGCAACGATATTGCACATTATTTGTACAAATCAAAGTATGAAGGGTCCACGCATATTATTAAAATGAAAAAAAGCCGAACCGAAAGTACGAACTTGTATACAAAATTCAATATTTTTGTTGTTTATTGCATGAAATGTTTAATTATTGTTATTTTGTATGAAAGATGAACAAACAAAAATAATGAAAAAGAAATATCTAAGTAATAGTCGAGTTCCATTTAATTTCCTTCCAATTTTTATTGATCAAATGTAACATAAATCTAGAAATTAACCTGTTGCCGGAAATGCGGCTGGAATTTATTTGCTTTGAATTGCAACTTAGTTGAATATTTAGCTTGAACCCTCTGCATATATTTAATATCTCTAGCTTTCTTGGCAACTGCTTCTTTTTGGGCATCAGTCCAACCAATAGCGCGATATTGACACAAAACGCGTCGTAATTTTTCATTTCGTGGTATTGCTACAGCACGATTTGGATCCAAACTTTGTTTATAGTATCTCATCAAAGATCTGTGACCAATTACGTTACCAGATGGTAAGACTAATTGATAATCACTATCATCTAGCTCTGGTATGATTACTTCAGAGTCTGGATCAGCGTCGGCAGCATCTGGATAACTCGATGAATAATCATAATAGTCAGCATACTCCGCAAGAGTTTCGCCTTCGTGTAGCATTTTACAATGACTTTTGTCAATCATATGTGCTCTCGCAGCCTCAGCACTATGAAAAGCTCGACCACTTTCATTACACCAGATACACATGAATCCAGCGAAAATTTTCTCACCTAAATATTCGAGTAAGCCTTTTATATCTATACAATATTCTGGATCAGGAATGAAGAACGAATGTGCCTCAGTCATGTGTTTCAGATTTTTCACAACTGATTTGCTGTGATGACTACAAAATAGACAGTCATTATTTGTCACCGGATTATCAGTAGCATCTACCCATCCATCAGAATCTACAGACTCTACATCAGAATCAATTTCCATCTCGGTTGATGGCTGACTGCCACTAGCGACTGAAGAATTAGAAGCTTTCTCTAGCGAATCTGACCCATTACTTTTAAGACAATTCTCTTTGTGTTTCTTCGACACCATATGATTTTCATATTGATTCTGTGAATTGAAATTTTTTTTACATACTCTGCAAGTGAGTGTTTCTTGTTTCTTCGCTGCTTTAATCACGCCACGCTGTGCAATGACACGTTTCTGAAAATCTTCGACGGTGACTGACGGTAACTCAGCAACTTTCCTCTTCAAATTGTACCTGTGCCAATCAGATTTATAATGTTGACGTTGAATTTCCAAATCACGAAATGCAACTCGACATGTGATGCAAGTCCAAGGCGATGAACTCGTATTTTCTCCCATTGTACATCAACAATCTGTTATTCAAAATTAAAAATAAACATTTTATGATAGAATAATGACGTGATTCCAATATGGGAAGGAATAAATTCAGTTTTTATGTATTGCATAAAACGTTGCAATAAATTTGAACGCAGATGCAAATGTCGTATGGATACTCACGTGTAATAAAACTCATAGGAATTTTGGGGTTAGGTTCGACGTCCGATTTCCATCTATATATACATTGTGCACATGAACGATTGGCTGTTCCTTTCCTTCCCCGTATCAACTCACAAAAGCTCCATTTTTCTTCTGGCACAAGTCAGGTGGTTCGAAGCTTGTGATAAAATTATCTTTTGCAGATATGACAGCGAACAACTGCGTTTAACTTTCAAATAAACTACGCATGTGTTTTGCGTGAACTTTTCTTTCCTTTTCTACTTGCATTGGAAAACGAGTTTCGAGATCATTCGAGATGAATAATCGGAAAGATCTATTTTTTACATTTATATCGCGTTTCTTCAATTGTGGTATTTCATTGTAAGTATGCATGGTGTATGATGGGGTTATGGCTCAAATGCATTGGAAAATTATACGCCATCACTATAACGTCGATGTGGTCGAATTATCACAGTTAATTGTTTAAAAAATTCAGCAACAATTGTTTGTAGAGTCATCAATTTCGAAAACAGAATCGAAATGGCGCGCGAATGACTGAGACATTTGCCTCATGAAAACAGAGCCTGAGTTCAGTTGTTCGCAGTTGCATTCAGAGCATTCAGGCAATAGCCGTCCAACTGATCAGTCTGCTTCGTAGCAATTTATACGGAAAAACCACGTTCTGCTTTTGCAATTATAAGCCACGAGCAAATATCATTTTCCCTACACTCGACGAGTCATTGTGTAGTCAGGTAAGTGATTGAATAAATGATAATGCATAAAATATTGATGCTGAGGTCGCTCCGAGCTCCTCAAATATATATCTAATGATGTATGTACATGATCATTTCAGTTGTACCAGACAACGTAGAATTGCCAAAGTAATATCAGGGTGCTCTCGCGAGGGCCATCCATCTGTCCCAATTTTTTACCCATAGCGGGTCACCACTGAATTTTTTCACGCTAGAAGGCGGCCGTCCAGCAGGGCGTTACCATTTTATATGACTTTTCTTCGACGTCAAGGTGAGTTGGCCTTATTGACACTACCATAGATAAGCGATTAATCGCCTATTTTTTACCTTCTGTTTGAATAATTTAATGTATGCATACCCGCCCCCACCGCACGATCGTTTTAAAGTTAATCCTGCGGAGACCAACAGCCATTTTGGACAATGGCCGCGTGTACAATTTGCAATTCAATGAAATTACTCTTTCATTTATTTCCTTCTTACTCATAACCACATGTCTTTTTATTTTTATTCATTGATGTTGGAATTATTTCGTAATATTTTGAGGTTATCATGTTAATGACTTCACACTCCATTGCTATTATATTCTGATGAAATTATCATTCGCATTGCTATGGCAATCAGTATAACTCTGTGATTCACAGTATTATTCCATGATAATATTAACAACCAATATTAATTTTCAAATTATTGTTTAATCCCCACATTTTATATTTAATCTAATCTAATCTACTCATCGCGAGTATTTGGCGTGCGTATTGTGTGTGCTTTGACATTGAATGTTAAAATCTACAACAATAACATATGTTTTAAAATTTTTCATATTTCTAACATATTTATTTCTTCACAAGTAGCTTTTTCTCCAATCAGTTATTGTGCTTACATGCAAGAAATACTGCAGCGATTGGGCCACGACCTGATAGCGACAACAACAATAAAAAAAAATTATCAAGAATTTTTTCCGTTTTATAAGGCAGGAGTTATCGTGTATACATTCATATGTATAGCTTACACAACTATGATATCGTATTCACGGCGAGGCTACAGTTGTAAAGATATATTTCCGGACACGAAAGGACAGCGGCCTCATTTGAACCTTCTAATTTCGAAAGAGAAAAAAAGATTGACGCAATGAGATGCGGCGTTATCTTTTGCGAAACCCAAATGGTGCAGTATGAGAAGAAAAAAATTATAGTACGACCTTTTCTCGAGTTAGAATTCTTAACCACTTTCACTATGAAATATTCATGCTCCGTCTTCTTATTTATTCATCCATTTTTATTCGTTTTTTTTTTCTTTCTCGTACATATTACACTTCTCATTGCAGTGACATTTGACTCGTTATATATTCAATGGATTCCATTAGCAGCGTCATGTAAACACAGAGTTATTTGTTCGGAAATTATCAGGCTATCAATACAGAAATCTCATCATCTCAAAGCTCACTTGGAGCCATGTGTCAATATCGATTAATCCACAGGACGGATTATATTGTCATTCATCTGGGTATTCACACAGATGTGTTGAAAGACTTGAGGATGCATCGGAATTTATTTTTCCCATATCTCATCAGCGACGTCAATGGGAAAATCAAATGACAACCATGACCTGCGCCACTGTAATAAATCCTTGTGCAAGGTTCGGTCAGACGGATCCATAGCCTATTCCAATCTCTAGACTCGCAATGTTGAAGAACATTCTGGTAATCCGCCCGTTGAAGCATTGGTCGAAAAGGGGGAGTCAGGTGTGGGTAAATGTGGTGATATCTAAGGGAGGTTGGTGCACTGCGCACTCGCGATCAATAAATGAGGGGCGAAACCAAATCGCACGATGTCATTTTACTCCTTCTACCATCAATTCCGCGTCATGATGGTTAATACGCGTGCGCAATCGTGTAAATGAGAGAATGAAAAAAAAGAGAGTCTCAGTATAGCGGCAACGGCGGCTTTCTCGCCAACACGATCTGGGATTGAAAACCAACTGGGTTCAACTATCAGTGTTCACTTCAGTACCGTGTCACACCTCTCTCTCTCACACATCCAATTTTTTTTTTCAACTATTCTTGCTCTTGTCATCTGGGACACTTGAGACTATTCTTAACGTCATTAGCTAGCGTCTTATCAACGCGGTTTGAAAGGTCCCAAGATAAATCGCAGTAAGCGTAGGGTGTTTGGATAGACGAAAAGCGGAAGCTGATCAGACCAAATCACGACTTATGCGTCAACGCCGAGCAGGTAAATCAGATTTTTCTAGTATCACTCTGTATGTCATTCAATGATAATGATGAAGTTAATGTTCATCAGAGGGATTGCGTAGAAGAAATGAAGAGGAATGAAGGGTTCATTTATGTTTATGAGTGAATTTAAAAATGAGGACACGAGACACTATAAATTCAATATTCTCCATACTTCCATTCCATTCTCACTATCATTAAATCTGAAGCACAAGAATTTCTTTGAGTTTTTGATGAGAAAAAATATAGATCGTCAAATAATTGGCCATGTGTAAATCAGTGTACATGTGAGCAACACTACCCACGAATCACTTTTATATTCCCAACACCGTGCTGTTGGAAACGTGTGTAATCGTTTAATTTTCCACTTCATTAGCACAATGACTTTTATAATACACTTCGATTTATATTCAGTTTGAAGTATATAAACATGGACACGCGTTATTATCACAGTTAGAAAAAGTTTTTGATAATCAGGTTGTTATTGACATGAACAAAATCGAGAAGGAAAAAAAAGCAATTAAATAATGTTCATGAGAGACATCAATGAACTGTGATAATTGAAATTTGTGATTTACTCTGGAAGGCGCCAATCTGCGCTAGGCACCGTCTGTTCTGATATACCTTATCGATCGTATAACATGTATCGAAATTCAAGGTGTACATGCTAGGCGACAGTAAAGCAAATGCTTGTGGTTATTAATGTTAAGTACAATTGATTTTTGTCACAACACTGAGTATATCGTTGTTGTATGGATTACAAATGGTTGATATATAGCAGTGGCAAAATTGATTTGTGATTCGTATTTTAGTTTTCTGTTTAATTATTTGATTGGTTAAATGGAGTAGAGCAGTGGTAATGCTGATATATATGAGAATCCAGAATGAATCAAGAGCATTGTAACTGAATTGAATAGGAATTATTTGAGTTGGCTTCGTCTTATCAACTCAATCGTCTAATCCTGTTTACAACTGTTTTCACTGGTTTGACGTATTGTATAACCAACTGACCAATAGTAATGTCAGAACACTCATTGCGACGTGGCATAGAGTTTGAACGAGAAGTTGGGTGAATTATGATATTAATTGACTTTATTTCAGGATTGCATAATATTTGGGTCTACATTGGGTATTGGAAAAAAAAATGAGTAGTTAATTCGCAGGTATATCAGCTGACAAAACAAATGAAATTGTAACAGCTGTTTCCTATCTTCGTTTGGTTGGGATGTCTTGACAGATCAGACAATACATATCGGAACAGATTGTAGCTTGGCAATTGGGGAAGAAGTGGGCAACTGACATTTATCATGAACTTGAGTCTATCGGATTTTCGCATGAAGCGTCAAAATTCAATGCACGGCATGCTTTTGCGCAATGCCGACAATTATATTATAAGAGAACGTTAGAGATATCGGGGGGAAAATTTTTTTATTATCGAAAATCAACTGATTAGAACTGTGCATATGAAATTTGTTCAGAACAATTATAAATGATGGATATCAATGTAATTGGGGAGATTTAAACGTTTATCGAATATTCTTATTGCAGAAACATTCAGGATATCATCCAGAGGGAAAGGATTTGCTTGGAGAAAAAGCGACGGTGGCAGGACATTGTCCCGACATCGTAGAAACGAAAGCACCATCATCACTTCTTACGCAAGGTGTAATCGGTCGTTACGTTGGAGTCACGGGTCGAGGTTATCGACGTGGTGTTCAGAAATTATTGAAGGCACAAGATACGGATCAGCAGCGTGTATGATCATTGAAAACTATCCCCCTCTGCCCACAAGATCGAGGCATAATTTAAATCAAGATACCACCCAACATTTCCTGAATCATCTCGTGTTACCGAAGCACAGGACCTCAAAATTTTCCAGCAATAGACATCGGAAGTTGCAGCCATTCAGAGAAACGTGACTGTCATTATTGGGTAGTGCGGCAGACCATACCGCAACCGACGAGTACCACCCTGACTCGACACGTATCAAAATACCGCCATCGGGTTATATCACCCAGGCGCGATCGTTATATTACGATCAAACTGACGACTCTTACACGCAACGTTTCAAGAACACGTACTAAAACGCTGTTACCAACTTGAAATATTATACGCCCTGTTATTATAACGGGGTGGTTTTACGCCAGTGGAAATTGAGCGTTACGAGAAAAAAATAATTAAGACGAGGGATCGTGGGCCATTTTGGCTAGTTTGAAATTATTCTAGCAACAACGTCGTCGCTACGGGATATCAGATCATTTCAACAGATACCTCATAATTATTGGACAAAGATAAAAGATAAACCACCTGCATCATCATGGGTAGCTTAAACGTTAATCGCAATGTTAGCGATGCATTTTATCGATATAAAATGCCTAGGATTCAGGCGAAGGTTGAGGGCAAAGGCAATGGTATAAAAACAGTCATTGTCAATATGGTTGATGTAGCAAAAGCAATTGGTAGACCTGCAACGTATCCAACAAAATTTTTTGGTTGTGAGCTGGGTGCACAAACACAATTCGATTTTAAAAATGAACGATTTATTGTCAATGGTTCGCATGAGGCAACAAAATTGCAAGACTTATTGGATGGTTTTATCAGGAAATATGTTCTCTGCCCAGCATGTGATAATCCGGAAACCGAATTGCTTGTCAGCGCTAAAAAAGGCACAATATCGCAGGGTTGTAAAGCTTGTGGTCATCATGGGTTACTTGAAAGCAATCACAAACTCAATACTTATATATTGAAGAATCCACCAAGTTTGAATCCCGCAGCACAAGGCAGTTCATTAACTGAGGGAAAACGCGGTAAACGTTCGAAGAAAACCAATGGTGATGCGAATGGTGAAGGTTCTGGTTCACCTGACAATGACACCAGTACTACTGACATCGTTGTGGAAGCACCGCAAGTAATGGCCAAAGACGAAGATGATGATGCCAAATGGGCTGTAGATATATCAGAGGAAGCAGTTAGAGCTCGTCTACAAGATTTAACTGAAGGTGCTAAAGGTATGACCATTAGTGAAGACTTGGAGAAAAGCGAAAAAGAACGTATGGATATATTCTATAAGCTTGTCAAGTGTCGTCGGGATGCTGGTCAACTTGACAATCACAAAGAGTTAGTTAGTGAAGCAGAACGCTTGGAGATCAAGACCAAAGCACCGCTTGTTCTTGCCGAATTACTTTTTGATCAAGGGATTGCAGCACAAACGAAAAAATATCGCGTTCTTCTATTGCGTTTTACTCATGATGATATTAAGGCGCAGAAGTATTTGATCCGTGGTATAGAGCAGGTCATTGCATTGCATAAAGATACCCTGATGCCCAAGGTCCCTGGTATTTTCAAGGTAATTCATCGATTTCTTATTCCTTACCACAAAGCAATGATATTTATGTGGGAATATCGAAATTAAGCTAATTAATATCTCATCGCCGTTATTCTCTCTCCAGCTTTTCTACGATTATGACATCCTCGAAGAAAAAGCTCTTTTCGAATGGGCGAGTAAAGTATCCAAGAAATATGTTTCGAAGGATTTATCGCAGGAGATTCACGATAAAGCTGCGCCATTTATAACGTGGTTGAAAGAAGCCGAGGAAGAAGAATCAGATTCTGAGGAAGAAGATGATGATTTGGAGGTTAGAATGAATTGCCGAAATATTTTTATATATCGCTTTAGGTTAATGTTAATAACTTCACTTAGTGTCTTATTTCCCATCATTCGTAGATCGAGTATGATGACAGAGCCAAACAGCCGCTTAAACAACAGCAACAGCAGCAAAACCAAACACCGAAAAAACCGGTTGAAGACGATTCTGACGAGGGTGATGACTTTGATATTGATGCAATTTAAAATGGATACCCCCAACGAGACCGATGGATTTTTCACTCGATATATTGATACTACTGAAGGGAAGATAAAAAGATGAAGCATAGTCCTTGATATTTGTCACATTTTCCATATAAATATTCGGATTCTTTTTTTCATGTCACACGTCATTAATGATATGAATCATGATTGCGTGACACTTCGAAAAACACCTCCACACCAATACAGCAAGATTTAAATGAAGAAAATTTACATTGCAATTTTAGACAGCAGGTTTAGCATCTTTTATTCATTCTTTTATATTTCCACGTGTTCCTTGTTTCAAAGTAATTTTTATAATCATTGATATGCATTTGAGAAGTTACGCCTGTCATCCCTCCACACTCGCGATCCTCTTCTCTCAAAACTTTTGATCAATAGTCAAATTTCCGATCTACTTTTCATATTCCTTTCCTGTTCATTTGATTTTACAATTGTTCAACCGCTAATTGAAAGCAAAAAGCAGAAAAAAAAAGAAAACGTTCTATCTTATACCGATTTGCAATTCTAATCCTAATTACATGAATAAATATGATTTAAAGCATTACGACTGTGTGATATTATTTAACCTGAACCACTCTACAATTGAGTAATTATTTAGTGCGGTAAGATAATTATTTGCTTGTCACGATAATCATATTTTCACACGAGTCGCACTGACAATTATTAACAGAGTTTGGTTTGAAAACAAAAAAAAATATGCGCAAGGGTGACGATATCGTTATTTTATTGATAGATGGAAGCACAAAGTCATTCTCAAACTTTCGCGGGCTAATCTCATTGCAAGTACACCGTTGAATTTCAATAGGAGCGCTACAATCGCGTGAAGTTAGTTTCAGAATACGTGTTTTCACAATTGGACGAAAAACTTGATGGTGTGTGTGAATTCCACGATTAATCATCACATTATTTGGTTGAGAAAGAGAGAAACATTTTATAAATTTATAAACGTCACGTATAATCCATACAGTGCTGTTAAATAAGGTAAACACATTTTTATAACCTCTAATTTACACAAGAGTTTGAAGAATAATAACAAAAATTGAAAAGAAGAAAAACAAAAGAAAACAAATAGAAATCCTTGACTGCACTGGGCTCTATATTTCCTACGGCAACGCTATCGCCATTTTATTCTGTCATATTTTGTATGTGATCTATTTTTTTGCTAGTTTGTGAGTAGAATTATTCATTAAAACGTGAAATTCGATAACGCCAATGATATTCCGGCATTCATCATACAATTCTTTAATTATCGTCCATTATTCTGCAATGTGGCGTAATTATTTCATTATTTCAACTCAACCTCGAAAGATCTCTGAAAAAAAAGAGAAAGATTGGAATTACAAATGTATGAAGAAAAAAAAGGGAGATGTACAAAAGAATATTCATCTCTTCATATTATAAATGCTCGGAGCAATAATTATGGAGAGAACACAGTAGTAGATACAGCTATGATAATAACTTTAATTTTCATTTTCAGTGATTGGAATGATAAATTGATACCATTCGAGAATTTTCCTGGCAGGATTGTTGTTATCAGTGAGTATATACCAATATTACGAATCCAAACATTTCCATTACTGCGATATTACTTCCATATACTACGCAATCCATCTAATTCCACAATTTTTCTTCTTGTCTGACGTCTGTATCTAAACTGAAGATATTCCTACATCCACCAAATGTTTTTGTGAAACCATAGACATATTACCGCCTCTTCAGTGTTCTCTCTCACCTACCACGCCTTCTACACGACAGGTGTAGCCGGACGTTGATAGTTTTGATGTACTTCCGTGATATATTGCGAAAAGCGTGACGGAAAATCATTCGGCATGACCATCTTCACTTACAAGACAGACTGTTATGCAGAATTATTTCATCAACAGATATGGAATGTTGATCCATCAAAATCATTCTCACGTGTCAAATGATGTGGCGCACAATTAGCAGTTGTATTTGGATACCAAAACTTACTTTCCATGGATGGAATATCAGCTAGTTGAAAGTTGAATTGATTATGGTATCATGCGTGCTCATTTTCACCTCATTGTCAAATCATTATGGCGTTGCACAACTGCATTTGCTTATGTGCTGAATGAATATTGAACAAGAAAATAATTCTAAATGCCATTGGTTATGAATCCAGGACCCGTGTCAATCATGAATTCTCAACCATCACATATGTTTAAGTATTCAATTCGTTACTTGAGAATTGTCCTTTCAATCCTTGCACTTCAAATGGCTCTAAGTATTTTCTCGACGTAGAAATTAATTTCTATTTTTATCTCCACGTGCGTTCAAGTGAAAAGAAAGGCGCAGCACCGGTATTTATTTTAACTCTGCACACACAGCATAAGACAAGTATAGATAGATGTGTGCATACCTATAGGAGACTACGGTTGACTTCATCTCAGTGCGGTGTTCTCGGTCAAGTCGTTACGCCATGAATCATCAAACAATGTTGATTAGCTACCTTTAAATTTTATTAGTACATAATAACGTACAGTGTTTATACACTAAACTGGAATGTATTGACTCAGCTTACTGTGCATAATTTTTATGCCGTTCAATTTAATCTGATCGCGATTTATTTATCTCTTCATTTATTCTTCTTGTTATAATTCAAACTCTCCAACATACCGTTGCATGCAGGAAGACTTAAGCAAACACTTCGTTAATCTCAAAATGAAAATATTGTAATACAAAAATGTTCGGATTTATATTACGTTCGAATTCTGCCTTTCACGAAACTTTCTAACTTCATTACTAATAAGCGATACAGAATTACTGGTAAGAATATCTCCTTTCTATCATTGTCTTGTTCATTAATTATTTCTCGTGCTGCAGGAGAAATAACGGCAGTTTTATGAATGGCGGTGTAATATCCCTTCCTCCCCACACCTCAGTCCCTTGTTAAATGCAATTTCGCCTCGTGTCTACCCCAATTTCATTTTTTATTCACACTGTGATTTAGTTCATCGCCTGTGCTATCATAATGTGAACCTCCCTTGCGTGTACTCCAGTGCAGATCGGTTTGCAGAATTAGGTAACATCGAGGCCATGTAATAACGCGCAAGCGCATACTCCCACCCTGGAATTTATATGGTGCACGAGGGGTGCGTGTGAAAATGCTGAGCTACACTGGCTTCAGTGAAGAATAAAACCCCAAATCGTTGTGAATGTAGAAGAATTTCGTAGCTGTTGAAACATTTACATATAGAGAATATATTTTTCTACCGCAATTGTTAATCTATTTGTGTCTAGTGATTTGTTTACAATCGTCATTGATTTCTTCATTCAATTTTCAAATGTGTTATATTTTCATATAAAAAAATCATAATAAATATCATCAAAAGCATCAATAGCAGCGCCAACAGTGACAATACAAATAATGTACAGATAATGTTAAAGCCAGCAGCGTATCTCTGGCGAGACATTGTGAGCGAAACGAATCGATATCGTTATTAGAATTAAATATCTTTTCTATGGATTGAGTAGGTCTTTCAGATCGTGACATTACCGATGGGTAGAACTGATATGTCCAAAACACTGAATGCATATAGAATGTGAGTTTGTAAGTAGTGAAATTAAATTTTATTTATTGCTTTGTCCTCAGCTGAACAGTCTACAACAGTCCATTTCAAACAATTGTTGCACATCAAAATAATTATTTCACCATTGAGAATTTTGCTATGCTGTTGTTGGTATTTCATGATGATTATCTGCAGAGATTGATGTTTAATATTTTCCATCAACGTTTCACTATGCAGTAACGCAAGCACGTGGGTTAGAAAGAATGGAAGACGTTGAGACAAAGAGAGGCAGGGCAACATCATCCGCCATATAATTCCGTTACTTTATGAAAACATTCTATAGCAATCATGGTAGTTAGGATTTTCGTATGATCTTCAAGCTTTGTTTCAGTATGTAAAAATTATGATGGTTAATGAGTGTGTTTTAGGATGTTTGTGTAATTTAGACTATGAATGCAGTGGCCTTGTAAGAAAAAATTCTTTCCTAACGCTTCAGTTGTTAAGCCGTTTCAACGTCAATGTGTCTCACATTTGACGCTTAGGCACGGTAAATTGGATGACGCATCTTTCAGTGTCTGACAATGCTGTTGCGTCCATCATATTTTTAACATAAATATTATTTTATAGAAAGTGATTATGATTTTTAGAGACAGACAGTTGAAAAGGGTCAAGGTTTCATGATGTTCGAGTTGATTACTGTCATAATTTTTTTGAGGTTGTTACTGAATATTTTTCATCTACGTTCACTTTATTCGCCATGAGTTTATCGAATTTATTCAAGTCTACCGAAGGTATTTATCCATTGGTAGAAGGAATGAAGATGAATATGAGAGAAAGGAGAATAGTTAGATTGCGCAGTCGCGGAAATATTGAACGATTGATATTTCCTTGAGTTTTGCGCAGCCCTTGACATGGGGTAAGTTGGTCAATCTTATTTTTCAGTTGAAATAGGTTGTTATTATGTTGAGAAAAATTTTGTAATCAGGATAACGAGTATTGTCCTTGCGACTTTCATTTGGACATATTGGAGATTTATTTGTTGTTTTTTTCCGTGTGGTGTATCATGTGGGATTTTTCCTGAGAGAAGGTCGCCATGTCTGTCATGGCATTGATTCGAAGACAGGTCTACTGATGCTTGTGTGCAGTTGCACGTCGGTTTGGTGTGGTGGATGTGAAATCTCTTGATAGTAATTAATGCGAATTCGAAAAGTGCTCTAGATACAGATTTACCTTGTTATTACCATTTTTTACTCTCAGTCGTTTTAATAATAGACCTGAGTGCTTTCTTGCTATTTATTTGTGAGTAACTGCAGAAGAATTCAGTCGAGAATGATCAATTTGTTGATAAAAAATGTGGAGTGATGGATTCTTTGTAGGTAGTTTTGTTCATTGAATTGATTTGGACTCATTTTATGTTTGTATTTCAGCAAGAAAATTGAACACATTGGCAGAATGACAGCCATGACACAGGAGGAGATTGTGGCTGGGGCCCGGACCGTTGCCCAGGGTCTGGAAGCGCTGCGTGTTGAACATTCAGGAATTCTTCAAGGACTACAACAAACTCCAGATGCACCAGAGGCACGTGAAAAAGCCGGCTTGATATGTAAAAATATTGAGATGATTGAACTTGGACTTGGCGAAGCGCAAGTGATGATGGCATTGGCAAGTCAACTGCAAATGGTTGAAGCTGAGAAGCAGAAATTGAGAACACAAGTGAAAAGGCTGTGTCAAGAGAATGCATGGCTCAGAGATGAACTTGCGGGAACCCAACAGAAATTGCAAGCGAGTGAACAAGCAGTGAGTTTAAATATATTTCTACCTCTTGCATGCAATAAAGAATGAAATTTTCGATAAGTTTGGGTTGAATTATGCTGTGTGGTGCTTTCCAGGTCGCACAATTAGAGGAAGACAAGAAACATATTGATTTTATGGATAGTATGCGACAATACGATCCTGATCCGCCAGCTGATGATGAAAATGCAAAAGATCGACCGAAAGATGATCCCGTGGTTGATTTATTCCCAGATGATGATACAGAAGAACGAAACAGTAAGTGTATGTAGAATGTTCCACAATTTTTTTTTCTCTTTTCCAATTAATGAAAAGCAACTCAATGGCAATCTTTTTTTTGTACATTTCAATTCATAAGACGAATGTGTATCTTATTTGTAGCAATGTCACCTACTCCACCGTCACAATTTGCCCAGCAAGTCAATGCCGGTTATGAGATTCCAGCACGTTTGCGCACACTCCACAATTTGGTAATTCAGTATGCGAGTCAAGGACGTTACGAAGTTGCAGTGCCGCTTTGCAAACAAGCATTGGAAGACCTTGAAAAAACATCGGGACACGATCATCCGGATGTGGCAACAATGTTGAATATATTGGCGCTGGTTTATCGTGATCAAAATAAATATAAGGAAGCGGCGAATTTGTTGAATGACGCTTTGGCAATACGTGAAAAAACACTTGGTGAAAATCATCCAGCTGTCGCGGCAACGTTGAATAATCTTGCAGTACTTTATGGTAAACGTGGAAAATACAAAGAGGCTGAGCCATTATGCAAACGTGCATTGGAAATACGTGAAAAAGTTCTTGGACGTGACCATCCTGATGTCGCTAAACAGTTGAACAATCTCGCGTTGTTATGTCAAAATCAAGGGAAATATGAAGAAGTTCAGAGGTATTATCAACGAGCGTTGGAAATTTATGAGGCTAAACTTGGACCGGATGACCCAAACGTTGCGAAAACGAAGAATAATCTCGCGTCGTGTTACTTGAAACAGGGTAAATATAAAGATGCAGAAGTGCTTTATAAGCAAGTGTTGACTCGTGCTCATGAACGAGAATTTGGCGCTATTGATGGTGATAACAAGCCCATTTGGCAGGTACTTCATCTTATTTTCTTCTCGAGATGAACATCATTTTCTCATGCTGTTGCAGCTCCCCTACATTTCACTGATTATCTGTTTTAGGTCGCTGAAGAACGTGAAGAGAACAAGCATAGGAATAAAGAAAATGCACCGTACGGCGAATATGGTGGTTGGCATAAAGCTGCTAAAGTTGATTCGCCAACAGTAACAACAACCCTCAAAAATTTAGGTGCACTTTACCGACGACAAGGGAAATATGAAGCTGCAGAGACACTCGAAGATTGTGCATTGAGATCACGGAAAGAGGTAAGTCAATACATATCCGTAATTGTTTCTCACGATCAATTATTCGATAGTATAAGTAACAATGCACCATTTTATCATTGCACGCAGCATGTGCAACAGGTGAGTGAGTGCTTCTGTGATCGATTCACACGAATATCATCTACATAATAATAAAGGAAATAATTATTTCTTAATCATTCTTGAGATAAGTTTTTTCACATATCAATTTATCTGTTCAAAGGCTCTCGATCTCGTCAAACAAGCCAAGGTTGCACAAATTTTAGGGGATGAAAAAAGCACAACTAGACGCGGTTCACGTTCCAGTCTCGCGAACAGCGAGCATGAGCAACACGATGAGGTGAGTTTGCATAAATTCTAATAACTCATTTACAAACGAAAAATATATATTTATAATTTTTTTTCCTTAACTTCTAAGAGAAAGAATCAGTTTAGTCGCACCGCATGACGTAGTTATCACCATTAGTCGTCTACTATCCTTTTCTTCTTTCTTTTTTGTTCTTTTTTTCGTTGTCCCGGCCCGGTCCGACGATTCGACACGACACAATCACACAGAGCTCCATGTCACTGGTACAGCGGGCACTTCAAGAGGGACAGTCCAGCCACCACGACGCTAGTCCTAATAAACCCGGTTTCAAAAATAAATTCTTTCACGTATTCGGTATTCATTCGTCATCTACGTAGGGATCGTTTATTTGTCATATCGTCATCATTGATCGTACTGTTCATTGAGATAAATTGGTGAATTAATTGTCCGGAGTAAACTGGGGAAAATATTTTAATAGATGTCGATGCTTTTTAAGATTAAGATAGAATACTTCTTCAATGAATATCATAAAGTTTCTTATTGAATATACACTCAGTCTTTTTCGCTCAACTAACGAGATATTTCACGTGACCTATCTGCGTAATTGTGCCGAATACAATTTCTCATATTTGTTGATTGTTTTTATATACGTTTTATCATTAATTCTTTATCGCACGATCGCATGGTGCCAGTGATAATGACAATATTTTTTCTTGTTCATGCACACAATGCCGAATATGAGTATGCGCGTATTCAACACATTTACCAAAGAATCATTATTATCATTATTGAATTTTTTCCTGAATAGGTGCGCTTATGAGTCAGTGATTTTCGCGTTTTTACTGATACAGAAATCATTAAACTGGTGATAAATGTGAGGGTTATAAAGGTGATAAGGTAAAGGGTTATGAGTGATAAAAAGGGCAATAGATGAATGCATTTAAGGTTAGGACAGATTCTCAAAGAATCTCAATTTATTGTGCATAGTTATTTACATATATTTACAAATAATATTTTTGTTTCTATTTCAAAACATGAAATACAGGACACAGCGAAACATTCTTTTTAACATACGTGCACACATATGAATCATGATAAAAATTCTTGTCGTTGGTAGAAAACAAATGAGAGTAATTTAGGTTATGAATTTTGCCACGACACTCCGCTTTACCCAAATACGACTCAGGTATAATAACATTTGAACTAAATAATAGAGACGTTAATTTTCTAACCTCTTATATGCTTTTCGAGTATTTGAGTCTGTTCAAAATGTTCATTGTGCAGACCAGATGTATATTTTTATTCTCCACTGTGCTTTTTCTATTGTAGCATTTAATTAATCGCACATTTTCGTACTGTTTTGCATACCTGTGTGATTCGTATAAATCTGTACGTTGAAGTAAACAACTCCATTGTTATTAATCGTAATTAGTTAACATAAACGAGCTTCCTACGGCTTGGTCGTTTAATTGTTATTGCATCGCGGAAGGTAAACATATTCTTATATATATAAATAATTGAGATTAGTTGTGCCTTGATACTTTACTGAATGATAAATAATAATGAGAGGAATAAATTATTTTACAACAAGCATAAAACACAAAAGTATTGACTTGCTATTGTTCATTGATTATTATAGTTGAATGAATAATTATACAAATTAATAATTGAAAGAGATTGTAAGACAATTGAAATGAATTCAATGGGAAAAATTGATCGATTCCTAATTAATTCCACAAATGGTTTACATTCTCGTAATTAAATTCGTTTATTAACACATCAAATGTGTCACATTATCTGTTATCGTTGTCGATCACCTTTCTCTCTTTCTCTCTTTCTCCTCTCTCTCTCTCTCTCTCTCTCTCTCTCTCTCTCTGTGTCTTTCCCTCTGTGCCATGTCGTGTTTTTTTTTTGGCTTTTATTTGTGTAAATGCGGGCCCGGGGCTTAGGTACGGACAAAACACAGCGGGATGACGACAAACAACCGATGAAATAAATGTGGCTCTGATGGGAATCTCAAATGTTCAAATGAAGTGGGCAGTGCAGGTGCGTATCTGTAGGAATTATTCTTTCACATTTTAAGTTATTTATGTTTCTATCCCTTGATGTAGTGCACTGTAAAGATGCGTATTATTAATTTTATTGAGATAATTGTCGTGATAATGCAAGAATTGTACGAACACGTTGTTGATAATTTTTCCTTTTTTATTTTCGCCTGACAGACTGCTTTATTGAGTGTTGATTGTTATCAGTAGATGAATATCAGAGCACTCTGTTGATATATAATTATTGAACAACGTTTGTTGATTAAACAATTTTCAAAGCGAATATATAAACAAATTGTTTTTCATTGTTTTTTTTTTTGAAGGGCTTTTAATCGCCATTTGGGATTTGCTTGTCTTTGTTATTTGGACATATCGTACTTTTATCAATGTGGAGAGTCAATTTGTTAATTCAATTTGACAAATGTTTTTAAACGATCATGACGTACTTTGAGAATTTACGAGGGAAGAATCCCAACAATTTTATAAATTCTTGTATCGACGAAAAGTAAGATATGACTCGATGGCATAATGTGGGACGAATATTTTTTTTTCATATTTACCTCTTCTCCCTATGTAAATGGAAATTGTTGGTAGAAGTTGCGAATTTCTTGTGTTGCAGGATCGAAAACACGTGGTACGAGCGCAGTAGAGAGCCAACGAGACTTCAGAAATATTATTTTGATCAATTTAATGGGGGATGAGTATGACGCCACGAGATCAATTGTGAAAGCAAAAAGACCCACAGAGAAACGAAATATAACGGATATGTATGAGATGGCTCACCAGGACTCCAACAGCGTTTTTTTATCTCATTTAATAATAAAAAACAAAGAACACGATGAAAAAAAAAAAAAAAAACGTTGCTTCGATGTCTGCAAAACCTGCCTGGATTGTTCATTTACATATGCAACACACATTCCAGCTCTGCTTTCAACGTGACTCGTGAATAATGCGAGTTACACGTTTGTGCAAAAAAAAAAAATTGTCGCATCCGTATTTTAAAATAAAGAAACAAAGTTATAAACAAAACTTAAATATATTAAATTGTGCAAAAATCAAGAAGGGAAAGTGTCGAGGCTACAAAATGAATTGATTAACTCTACTACGACTGACTTTCTCATTTTTTTTTCTCTGTCTGAACGAAACTAAAATATATTTCTTACTCATTCACATATCTGGAACGATTGCAAACAGATTTTTATTTCATTGGTATCAAATGATGATTGATCATGCGTGATGAAGAGCACGAGCACTTTGAAGTTTGATTGTAACGAAAGTGACTGGTGATAAAATGAATTAATTCATTTTTGACAAACAAAGAATAACAACGTTGATGATTTTTATTGTAACAAATAAATAAAAACGGACAGTTTGATAGAAACATCAAGCGCTCAGCCACTTGTCAAACTGCGTTAATTTAGATTATAAGAATTACTTATACTTTTCATCTATGAATATAATTTATTTCTCTGCTTTCAATTGTATTAAGAAATGAAGAAAGAAAATCTGATGAAACTGAAACTGAATTTATAAAAGGACAGATATTGTTCGGGGCAAAACGAGGGTGTAGGACTAGTCAGTCACCCGGCGTATACTGTCGCGGATTTTGATTTCAAGTTCTGTTATTGATCTGAAACATTAATTCTAATTATTCAATACACATTGAATTAGTAATTATGTTTAGTTGTCTATTACAACAATTCCACAATGAATCCATATGTGATGCATACAAAATAAATTTACAATTGTCATTCAACAAAATCTTGAATAGTTGGAAAAATTATAAACAAGAGGAGCTGTACATCAGTGTTGTATTCCAATCATCAATATTTGCTGTTCAGGAGTTGATCGATTAATTTTTTTTTCTCTATTATCTGACCATGTCTCCAAGTGGGTTGAGTCCGTCAATTTTGTCTTCATCACAAAGCTGATAAATTTTCTGTATTTGTGCTCTCAACTTTCAAATGTTGGCGTATTCGAATAAAAAAGTGCATGTCTGAGAGCTTAAAGGCCTAGTGCTGTTTATTTTGTGACGTACTTCTCGTTCTTTCCTTTTTATTTATTCTAATTCGAATATTTTGCTAGTTGACACATTCAACAATGGCAACTATGAAAAGCAAAGTATAGAAAAAAAAGTGGAAGAACATTAGGAAAAAGTGAACAAGTGAAGATTGTGATAATACATGAGACTACGTGTCAGTTCCGTCTAATGAGCGGAATTAAATTTTTTGATATGATCACATAGTTATGATTTAGGAGTCTTATTCGATTCGATGATAGTTTTGTTACATTAATTACAAGGGTTGTGACTGATTACAAGTAAAAAATCATTGACAATGGTAAAATTGGGAACGTGTCAATCATGAAGAACTTACTCGATCACATTTTTTTTCACGAATGAGAATAATCGAAAGAGAAGAAAATATTCAGCTATTACCCAAATCGAACTATCTGTACACCCTTTTTTTCGGTGCGCGCTTTTTTCTATAGATGAGCAGTATTCTATGATATTTTATACGCAGCAAAAATGCATTCAGTGGTAAAATTAGAACATAAGACTCGTGAAGAACAGAGAAAGAATGAAGAATACAATCGAAAGACACAAAATGAACAATAAGAAAAAAAAATAAAATCATTATCAGAAATTATTTGTGCATTGTGAATTAGTTCTTTCAGTCAATCATACTGAGAGAATTGTTACGTCAAAATATTATCATAATAAAACACTTTAACATATGTAGCTGTTTCGACCAATTGAAAATTATCTGGAGATCCTGCTTGATGTCCATTCACAACTTTGACCTGTGCACATTCCCCTTCATCATTAACAAACTCATGAGTTAAGATATCCGAAGTTTCCAGGCTTGGGATATTCACTGCATATCTCTAGAGATCCATTTGCCCAGTATGAATCAATCTGATAGCAAAGGTGAGTTTGACATCGGATTAGAAGTGACATCAAGATCTATAAACAGAGATTGAATCTGTTGTGGGAATGAAATTCAATTATTGAGATTGATCACTACGGACCCAATGGTGAAAGAAGTTCTTGTGAAACCTTGCTACAACTTAATATGGATAAGAAAGTAATCAAAGTGCATATTTGATTCAATTAGGTCAACAAGTTTGGAGCAATGACACGACAGAAAATGATCACGCGGATAAAAAATATAAAAAGTTGAATATCGATGACAATTATGAGGATTGGAAAAGATCTTAACCTTATCAATATATCGAGAAATTTTGGTTTACATTTCAATAATTTAATTCAAGTTAATTGTATTTTCAATAATTGGCAGTACAATGACAATCATAAACGACTTGAATTATTGATAATATTATTATTATTATTACTATTACTCTTATACATAACTAATAAACCTGAAGGTATGAATAGCACAAATATTTGTTGAACACCGCAGATTTTCTGGTTACAATGATAAATATGTACGAGCGAATGTCATTCAATCGTTAATATCCAACAGTGTTACAATGGCAAAGTATCAAGCGTTGTCAATTGAAATATTTTTATTTTCAACTCTATATCTGGACACACAATTGAAAACTCTGAAAGATATGATAAATCTATTGTTTAATATATCCATCATAATAACCTCACTTTTTCATTTCTTTTTTCCTTTAATTGCATATATAACGACACGCTTAACACGTTCCAATACAGTCGCGTGTATGCTCGATATATTTTTATCATAACCTTATCCTTCTGTTTCAATTATCAATATTTCAATTAAATCTACAGATCTTTCATGTCAGATCGTTCACATTATTCTTTACATACATGATTGGCGACGATAGGAACACCCGAAGCTTTATTAACCTCATTCTTTTTTCTTTTTCAATGTTCTATTTATTTTTGTGATGATGTTGGATCGTCAAACAAGAATTTCATATCCCATACGTGATTTATTCACTTTCTATTATTATTTCCTTGTAAAATTGCCAATTTTCCTAAATTAAATGTTGAGTTACTTGGAATATAAATAAATAATTGATAGATTGAAATGAGCTTCGGTCAGAGAATTAATCTCTGCATTTTTCCTTTTTATGTCTCTCGTGCTTTTTTTCTCGTTAACTGTCTCTAAATTCTGTACAATTACCATTTTCATACACGATAAAATACACAAAATGTATAAATGAAAATGAGTTTTGTTTGTTAATTAATATATGGTGAATCATGCATTAATGAATTACATTTGCTTGGTTCAAATTGCAGGCGCGCGCATTTATTAGGTCCTGCCTATTGCATCAAAATGATTTTATTCTCCTGTTCATTCATTTTTAATACCATTGAATTATCAGTGTTAATTATTCATATAAACGTCTATTAAAACTTGATCATTTGAGTATTGATAATATTGTATTAATATATATTT
>JABMBR010002147.1:0-29681 GCA_018881525.1 Meteorus sp. PSUC_FEM 10030008
GAGTTTTTGTTCTGGATCGTATTTCAACGATACATCTTTCCACATTCTGATAAGTGAAGTAACGCCATTGCCACTTGCATCATAAGTGGTGTAAATATTCATATTGCCGACCTCGAGGATTCTTCTTTCCATAGAAAATAATTCAAGACATGAAAATGAAACGTAATGCGAGATATGTTTACTTCCCACAACAATACTGTTACGTTGTTATGAATTATCTTGAATTTGTTATCTCGAATCCTTAGAATGAGTAGTGAGTTGATGTGAAGCATTCAATATGTATTTGAAAATTAGAATAATTTATTCCCACATCTTATTATTGGTTTTGTAATAACAAATAAGTGTTTGATCTCGAAAAACTAATGTTTGTAATTTTCAACAGAATGATTTGCACTAATATGACACTTTTTGGTAAAGCAACGACACAGTTCGTGGTATTTTTGCACTAATGTCACAATGATCTATTCTTGCCAAACAATTGATGGAATCTATCCTCTTGAATACTCCAACTCGTCGTTACATAGGCGATTGTATCTCACCAGGTCTAACTATCATATCAAAAAATTATTACATTTCATGGTTCGATCTTCAGATGATTTTAACAAGTGTACTGATTTAAAAATAGAATTTTATACGTACGAATTATTGTATTGATGTCCATAGGACAACTGTGTCATCATTCATTCATCAAATCGCCTTTTTTCTATCTCAAAACAGTGTTGTGCAATACTGTCACAGTTGTGTGTATGGGATGTAGCGTTGTCACCATTGCTCAAGATGTTTTACGAACGTGAATTTTCAAATATAAACACTACGATGACGAGTGACTGAAGATAACGAGAATGAAGTGGAAGGAATAAAGATGGAATTTAATGTTCGCATGATACTGAATAGTAGAAACGAAAATAAAAACACTGACGGTACGTGAAAATCATCGTGAGATCTTTTTGAGCTTAATATTTGACTGCTCTGTTTTGCCAGAAACGTCAGTGACTGAATTTGTCTTTCCATCCTTAAACGAATTGGTTTTTGTTATTCTTTCTTCCTTCATGAAAGGTAAGAATTCAACGGAGACGAATGAATTATAAGAATTGAGGAAGATTTTGAGCGTTGAAGAACAACTCAAATGAATATTCAGGATTTTCTATTTCCATTTGTATGATCAAACTGATGATCAATTGGTAATTCATGAGGACTCACTGAGGTCACTGAATTCATCTCAAAAATTGTTTTAATATTAAAATGAACATCATCTGAAGATGAAAGGTGTTGCTTAAAAATGTGAAAAATGATTCATTTCACCTCACACATTAGCCATTAAAATTCCTCCGATTTTATAACGTAGTTAATGGATCCTCCAACTATTTAAATATGAATTTTTCTTCGTCTAATATTCTTCATCCGAGAATAAATTCCAATGCCGTGCATTTTTTCCACAGTGATATAAATAATTCCATGGCAATTAACAGAAATTCTTTGAGCATTTGTGAAATTTTTGTGAAAAATAATTGGCAGGAATGAAAATATGAAAGCAAAATGAGTGTTGTGACTCCTACTATGATGGTATTTGTGAACAAAAGGAAGAAAATGACGAGAAAAAATTTATAACGAGACAGCGGAGATATATAAACAAGCAAGAGAGTATATATAATCTCATCACTTTCTCCTGGCGCAACGTGCGATATCTTTGCTTGTTCCTCCTTGCACACATTTATGTATCCATATATCTATATTTGTATATACATTTGTATGTATTTATATGTTCGACTTTTCTCCTCTGTTCAAGTCAGCGATATATATACGTATTTACACGTCATGAGAAACAGCTTGGCCCAGAATCCCAGATAAAGCCAGAGGTGAATTCTCGATTTCACCAGTAATGTAAATGAGAATGAGAATTTTAATGCAACAATTGAGTGAATGATTTGGTCAATTAAAAATTGTTATCTGCAGCATTATTGTGCTATCAATCTTCATATGTCCATGTGCATGAGAATTATTTCTTCCTCTCCGTGGTGAGCAACAGTGAAAAGGGAACGAACAATCAAACATCCCTACATTCAATTTATGAAAAATTTTATGGATTTATTTTTATACTGGTTGATGATTTGGGGTAATTCAATGTGCTCATATTCAGAAAATTCACTATCTTCATTGAATTAGTCATCAAACATGTGACGTGCTATAACGAAGTTGAAAATTGCTATTTTGAAAGGTTGTAACATCGGTTGCATAAAATTGCACGATAAGAAAACTTCACTTCATGCACAGCATCAACATTGCATCATCAACTATATGAAGTGGATTATTTTGGCTTCGAAGATATAATTGATTTCACTACAATACCTTCAAATCACACTTCATAATTATTGTGAGTGTTGTGATTTATTTAATAATCTGCATGAAATTTGAAAAACCATTCGAAAACCAGCTAATTTTATTTTTTATACCCAAAATATTTATTCCGTGATTTAGTCGCGAGGAAAATATTAGCAAAGCATAATCGTTCTTCGAGAACTGCTTCGATTGTTATAAATTTTGAACATGAGCCAATGTGACATCCCAACTCAAAAAAAAATCAAACAAAATTGATGAACTCAGATATTTTTAACGTATAGAAATCTGTATCCTCAACTTCATCAGTTCCACATTTGTCCACACTTGTTCGAGATGGTGATATGAACAACTGTGCGTTCAACATATGTGGATTACTATAATAAACAAATATTCTATTTACTCAAGTGAATATTGCCCTAGATGAAACCGACCATGAAAATTGCGATACGTTTGATCTGATATAGAACTGTCGAGGAGACTTTTTGAAAAAAAAATGAAAAAACGATTCATAATATCAAATTCTAGAAAGAAATGAATTCAAATTACATAGGCAGGGATGAAAAACTGTAATCAACATCGATAATCATCTGTAATGACAATTCATAGTTAATCACATCATAAATAATAATTGCGAAATTATTAATAAAAATAAAAAGTAGTGATGGCAGAAGTCAGGACGGGTCATATGGTATGTCGTTTGCGAAAGTAAATGGACTATCATGAACATACACATTTTCATATAAATATATCCACAATAATTTTTATTTTCGTTGTTATTCACTTGCATAAAGATATTTATATTGTGTTTTATTGTGTGATAGTTTAATAAACGTTGTCCCGGAAACCTTTTCACCATCCAATGCGCGTGACAGTCGATTATACATGTATAATACTGGGAGAAGATGATAGGAAGAAATTTCACAAGTCACTCTCTCTTCTCTGGCGTTTTTGTTGTTATTGCTGTTGTTAATATCGTTCTGTATTTATGTTGAGTATAAGGGGTCAACGTGGGAGGTTATTCACGCTCCGCTGATGATCGACTTCACTTTTGTGTGATGCATCACGTGTATTTTCTCCTCAATCTACTTTTTCGTCAATGACAATAATTAGAGAGTTTCATACATTCATCATTTTTTGTAAGATTTATTTTTTTCATTGTCATCGATTATTTCTTTTTACTCTTCAAAATCGTCTTCACAGTTTTTATTAATTCTCAATGAGTCAAAATATTCTCCTCCGATTTTTCAGACATTTAATTTATGCGTGAAATTAATTTTGAAAATCTTTCATGAAGTCCTTTATCGATAGAATTATTCTGCATTGTCAAATTTCGTTGTGATTCATGAATCTTTTTTTTTTATCTAGAGAACCGAATTTTTGATTTGACATTGTTTAATTTGGAAATAAATTTTTTTGTCAGAACTGCAGTGGATGAGCAGCAAAGTAAAAAATTTTCATGAATAACACAGTGACTACATTTCATGTCATTGGACATTGACTTAATTCACATCAGTATTGAAAACTCCTAATTATTTTTCTTGCCGTCAATGTTTTGGAAATTATTTTCTCGTATTAAATATTTGCAAAACAATTATCTATCTCATCAAACTTATTTTCTTAACTATTTCACAAACCTGACACATGATTTAACCAAATAGTCAACATAACAATTTCCAATATCAATAGACTGGTATACACAAAATCTCATAATAATTATCATGATGGAAGTCATCACGCTCTATCAATCACAGTAATAATAATTATCAATAGAATTATTAATATAATCATTACTCGGTGAAATATTCCTTCACTGTACTGGCAGAACTGTTTGAATTCAATTATCATTTCTCCACATGTGACTCTTGTGTACTCTAAGAAAAAAAAAAATCGAAAGAGACAATGCAAGAAAAATAAACGATGGATAAATACATTCAAAGAATTGAATAAAAAATGTTTATTGAAATAAAATTGGCATTTCAACTCGCTAATTACATTCGTTTATATACGCGTGGATAAAATCTTTGCGATCTGCATAAGCGATTCTCGCATAAATCGTTCATTGCACCGCACAGTCACACATGCACTCTTGGTATATAACAACGAGATTATATTCCGAGAGTGTGCGAGAAGGAAAAATGATTGGCGGATGATAGAGTAGAAGAGCGCACGAGCGTATAAGATTTTAACTGAAAAGGTGAAGCCACATTCACTGTATAGAGAAGTGAAGTCGCGTAAACGGTGAGAGGACGAGTGAAAGATAGAAACATAGTGAAACTGAAAGTTTCAACTCGCTCTACTTTCCATTAAACTCTGAACGTTGAAACTCGAAGTATAATTAGGTCGGTTGTTTTATTATTATTATTTTTTTCTTTACTCTTTGTAGGTTTTTTTTTGTTCTGAATTCTTTCAATTACTTTTTTTTTGCTGTCATATGGAGATAATCGTTTGCAGTGTTTGCGTGGGCGACCTATAAAATGTGAGTCTGTATGCGTGTGTGTATGTTGATGACGTTTGTTAAGATTAATCATAGTGAAAACATTTTTCATTATCAATTCGTCATATAATCTCGATCGATATGAATTTATTTCAATCTCATTATTGAATCTGGAGATCGTCATCATTTTTTTTGGTTTCACTTCTTATTGACTGCATTTGTGTTTGTGAAAACTGTAGAATTTTATTTGAATTGCATGTGGAAAGTGTAATGTCATTCCACGAAGTCGAAGAGATTTTAACAAACACGAATTTTCATATGAAAAATTGGATGAAACTGACAAGAATAAATTTTTATAAAGAGTTGATTCCATTCACAGAGATCAAATAAACAAAATCACAATTATGTGGATTTGTTTAACAGTTCTGAGAGAATTTTTGAAACGAAAAATTTTTTATTTATCGTGAATAAATTCATCATTTATTCGATGTTGGAGTTGGTTTCCTATGAAATTAGAAAACCCAAGAATTAAATCAAATCTCAGTATTGGAATAACATTTATACTTAGGTGTGTTTTCTTTTTCAAATTTCTCATTCTATATCTAAATATGATTTTGTATCTTGACTATCTACATATCTATGATATATCACATGCACAGTGGCGATATAATAGAACACCATAAAGACTAATAACTGTATATGCGAAAGCGCGTGCACGGATCATTGCCTCAACCAGGAAATGAAATGGAATGAACGGCGAATTGCACGTTTTCGCGCGATTACTGAAAGTGTGCCGCGCAATACGAGAGACAGTGTAGGAATAGTGAGAAAGACACTTCTATCAACTATACAAATTCAACAGAGAAAATAGAATGAACAAAAATTATAAATAATATTGTTATGAGTTGTGTATACAGATGAATGTATAAATG
This sequence comes from Meteorus sp. PSUC_FEM 10030008, assembly GCA_018881525.1. Classification (NCBI taxonomy): domain Eukaryota; kingdom Metazoa; phylum Arthropoda; class Insecta; order Hymenoptera; family Braconidae; genus Meteorus; species Meteorus sp. PSUC_FEM 10030008. The sequence goes on from JABMBR010002147.1 coordinate 5,704, forward strand.
ATGTGCACCAACCTGTTGATGCAACTCGTTTGTGGCTGAATAAAAGGTGAAAGACCCAAAGTAATTTCGCAGTTCATTTTCTCTTGTCTCCCAAATTATAATCCATACAAACAAGAAAATACATCAATTCCAATAGATTTCGTGATTCATTATTTTATTCGACGAATTCAGGAAAGGAGAAGAATTAGAAAACGATTAGATAATTTTGGTTCACATTTCCTTGTCGATTATTCGTAAACGTAATGCCACTTTGAAGTTGTGTGGTACTCTTTGAGTGCTTATTACCCAACACATTGCGAATGTTTTCGTGACTTCTTCAAAACGTTTCCGTATTCTCTTGCAAATATTGACATGGTGGATGTTGTGTATATTTTCGAAAATATTTGCGTTCTATTTCAAAGTATTTCTCTTGCGTGTTGACATTTGTCTTCTTATTGACGAACAGTTTCTTCATTGATATTCCTGATACTTCGATTCATTTCAAATTTGGGGTTTCATGAAATTCCAAGCTTCAAAAAAATGTTCATTTTTATTCTATTTTTGTATTTTGCAGTTATTTTAATTTCGCTTTCACTCATGAACTGATTCGTGTTTTCATAACTTCTTTCATTCATGTCTTTGTTTACATTTTTTCACTGCCTTCATAAATATGTTTATTCATAATTTTATTGAAATTTATTTTAGTGCAGCTCATATCCTGAATTCTGTGATATTTTAAATCGGTGAAATGATTAAAACAAAATTCAATCTTTTGATGTATGCAGCAAAATTATACAAAAAAAATTATTTATCAGAGTTTCATCAATAATTCAGTAATTGTGGGGTAAAAATATTGTTAACAATTCGAAAACGCAATTTTACCTCGATATAAAAGTCGATGACCGAATAAGTGCGGCGATGTTATAATCTGTTGGAGGTGAAAAAATAGTTACTGTGGTTATGTCATATGGTGTGGTAAAACTTGGAATTACTGTTTGTATCATATGGAATTGGCTCATGATAGAATGAGTTGCTAACCTATAATATCAAGTGTCGTCATATTTTCTTTTATATTTCAAAGATCATGAATTTATTCGGGTGAATAATATTTTTTTAATTGATGCTATGAGATAATAAAATTCAATGAGACATTCCAATTGATAATTGGACATTCCAATTGTTGGTTAACGGAAATGTTAAAAATTTCATTTTCTTCACATCGAAATGAAGATTTGATCTCTGCTGAAGTAATTCCCAAAGTTTTCTAATCATGAAAACATTGCAAATAATTTATCGAATATTTTCTCTGTACTTTCCCAAATACTTTCCTTATCACTGTCATAACGACTATTTAACTCTGAATTTTATAAAGTTGGGATATTTCACATCGCACAAAAATATGCGATGAATTTAAAAATAAAAATGTCGAAGTCATTACGTGTTTTTGATAAAACAAATAAACAAAATTGTTGGTCATGATGAAAAATTATGCGAGTCTTATCAAAATGTATTTTCCAAGATTGACTTCGCATTGTGAAATTTATGAACCAGCTCTATGTGGATTTGTACGAACAACGTATGTACATATAACTCAATTTCAGTCGCATAAACAACACTTAATCGAATGCGAGAGATCTCGTGACACGATTATACACCATGTGTTTTACGATGTGTCTACCGGATTAGAAATACTAGAAACAGATTCTCATGTGTTGTATATACCTGTATCCATATCGTTTGTTATCCCAGCACTTTCTCCAATGCACAGCGCAAAAGTAAAAGTCTTCCACGTCCCACCCGAATGCAAAAGTCGTCCTGACGTTGATAAATATATCTATACATATATTTAGTTATAAGTATATATATTTACCTTTTTCGCTTGACTTCACCTCATTGGCAAGACGGCAATGTTGTAATCGCAATAGGCAGTGTACTTTATAGACTTTCCCCGTATACAATAAAAATATTGTTTCAATAGAGAATAAAAAAAAAATTGAAGAATTAGATCAAAGATATTCATGAACGTTACGCACACTCGGACACCGATGCAAATGTTACATGCGATTATCAACCAAATGATGAATGACATTATTTGTTATGTGCATATATTCATAGAATGAATTTTTAATTGTGATAAAAATATTTTGTTACAACATTTCTGTCGTGCATTTGTCTTTGCATCAGTCTTTCTATTCAATCGTAAATAAACATTGAATTACTTTACCCAACTAGAAAAATATCCAGAGTTTGAAAAAAAGGAGAGAAAAATAGTCTCGATATCTGTTAGATATTTTTTTGCGTAATTCTCCAGTGCGGACAATTTAATTCAACATTTGTGAGTCAATAAATTCATGAAAATCAAATAAAAAAGATTCGACCCTTCTGCTATTTTACGGATGCAGAAGTTGATATTGCTGGACTCTGTCTGTATAACAAGCACATGATGAAACACTGACACAAAATAATGGAAAAATCTTACCAGACAATCAGTTCACATTAGCGCTACCATTTTATTGCAATACAAAGCAGAATGCAGGGTAGAAGAATAAAAGAAGAAACGAAACATCAGAACGCGCGCTCGCCATTCGTCTCAAGGTCAAATAAACACAAGGGCAGTATACGTCGATCCTAAGTCCCTCTCACATTGTGTGTGTTTGTGTGTGTGTAAATACATATTGAGTTCCTCTGCGCCCTTCAATGTCATTCCCTCTCACTCTCGCTCCATCTCATGCACAATATCCTGTATATAATACACAAACGCATATTTATTTATATTATTTATTTTTTCCACCATCTTCCTTTTTTTTTCTTCTTTTTTTTTTCATTATTCCTCTCAACAGATAATGTGCCATCCAACACATATAACCTTCGGACTAAGTGCCTGGATTGCACTCGGGTTGGACGCTTGATGGTCCTCCCCCTCTTGCACTTCCACTGACTTTTTGTGCATATATAGAATGTATGAGTGTATGTATATTTATATTATAAAGACATGATTTTATCGAGCAAAGTTGAGACTTCTTCCTTTGTGAAATTATGGCACTTTACTATTGCATTATGGTCGATGGGTCATTGAAAATGACGAGATCAATTGATTGGTGAAAAATGTGGTTTTGAAATTTAACTTTGGGATTTAGAAATCCCGTGCTGGTCATTTCTGAATTTTTTTACGACAAGTGTGGAGGATGTTCCGTTTTTTTTTTTTTTTTTCATATCATGGTGAAAGAAGGGACAAGTCACTTGTGAGACATGTGGGAAATGTCGTGGCTGTGAATGGGATGGATTATTTGGATTGTGTATTGAAATGTTGAAAGCTCTGGATTGAAGTCCATAAAGTGGTGCACACGATTTTTTTATTTTTCAGATTCGGTGAAGTTTCCTTTTGGAATTTTGTGAAATTGGTACTGAAGTAAAAACTTATTCATGAAGTGTTGTGTTTGAGTCCCTATAAAAATTTCACATTGCGCCAATTCTTCTAATTTAACCAGATATGAAAATATTATTTAGCAGAGAAATAATGTTGTCATTACATTTTACTATTTTTTAATTCCAATCTAACTTCCATCGGAAATTATTGAAATGTTAAGTTTGACATCGAAATTGAGATTTGTCTCTTGATGAAAAATCCGAAAATGCAAAAAAGATGCAAAATACGAAATTGACAATTCGATTTTTTTCTTTGATTTGTAGCATTGAATGGAACAGAATAATTTTACTATCCATCAGAATATGAGTTGATTGTGGAGAAACCAATACGCAATACTTTTCTTTTATGTAAAGGTAAAAATTGGACGATTTCATGAAACATTAATTGAGATATTGAGTGGGCGTTGTCATGTGTATATCACGAGACATGTAATGTACTTATGTATAGATATGGACATTACACTAAATATGCGATATGGAGTGAGAGGAAGAGTAGGCGTCAAAGGTGGGACGCGAAGGGTTGCACTTGGATATTTATTGAAGCGAAAATAAAACAAGAAAAATAACGATATATAAAGAGTGTTGTAGAAGGTGACGGTTTATTTATAGCGAGTGCCATGCACGTTCTGTCACGTATATATACAACGGTGTGCGGGCTTGAGTTCATGGCCGGTATGATACTGAGTGAAGATAGGGAAGCGGCCAAAATTCGACCCTCTTCTTTATTCTTATTTGGAGCAAAATGAAACAGCGTAATAAGAAAATTTTAAACTCACGAAAAAGATTGAAATAAAATTATAATAAATGGCAGTGGGTTTCGTTCCTGTACTTAACATGAATGAACAATTGTGAATGTCTTAATCATCTTGATTTTCACATGTTGAAATAAAAAAATTCACAGTTGAACACCAGAGATACAACGTTTTCTCTCCCATCATCTGATCAGAATTTATTGCAATATATTTTATAGAAATAAATTTTTTGACTAAATCAGTTGACAATTTCCTATCAGATTCCATAAATGCAATTTATGGATTCAAATCACTTTCTCATTGCATCAAGTCTAACGGCTAAAAGTCTGAAGAATCTCATGAAAGTTATCGTCAATTTCACGTGACGGGAATTATAGAAAAAAATTGTGAGAACCCAAGCCAAGAATTTTTCTTCTAGCAATTGGAGAATCCCACAAAACCGATTGTTATTCCACACTGTGACCCCTCCTCAAAATGGTAAAAATATATTCTACGTATAATATGAATCAATTTTTATGAAATTTATTTGCTATTATTCGTTATACAGACTTGGTTCGTACTGAAGACTCTTCGCTTTATTCTCATCGAGGTCATTCAACACTTCACTTATACATTTAAAAATTCATATATACATACAAATAAATATATGAATGTACTGCACAAGGAAAGAGACTATATTGACTGTTTACATTGTATATATTTGCAAGGACATTATGGCGAAGTCAACAATTATATTTCAAAAAAACACAGATATACATTCACATGTAATTTTATTTGAACAATTGGTGTATCTGTGTGTGCATGCATCTTTGTATATTTGCGTGAGTGTTAGTTGTCCCTGACAGAATAGTTCTTTCTGCGTCGAGGGTTGTTGAGAAAATATAGAGTGTGAAAAAAAAAAAAAATACGAAATTGTTGTCTGTTTCTCCGTCTTTTCCACTGAACAGAACAGAATTGAAAAGAATGAGAATAGTGAAGGGGAAAAAAGATGAGGGGGAAGGAAAAAAGTATGAAAAAAGGGAGAAGGGCGATAAAAAAATTTTAGAGGGAATGAGGGGAGGGAAGTGAAAGAAGATGAAGAAGTGAAGAAAGACAATGAAGGACAGGAAGGGACAGGGCACTTGCAAGAAAGGGAAGACAAGAGAAATGCCCTCCAAGTTTTACCGCGCATATGACCACGCGTTTGTTCCCGCTTTGACAAAGTAAGTAAGAAGAAGAGGGGAAAAGTGAGTAGAGCGAGGGAGAAGTACGAAAGACTCTCTCAACTGTGTGGGGTTAACGTACGACGGTAGACGCAAAAATCCCTTCAAGGTCAGTGCATCCCTGTCCGCTTGATGTCCATTTTGCTCACGGCCCGCGTTGCCCTCCGTCTTTTGCCACACATATAAATGGTTGAATGTATATTTGTGTGTGTGTAAGCGTCCCTTCTTCCTTCCATCCTTCTTCTCCCTACGTTTAAATTCACCCACGCGACCAATCAGCAGTTTTCATTGCACAAATCAATGCCGTATCTTCTGCTTAATATCTCATTAAGTAACTTCCTTCATTCTTGGATTTTTCATGCTTGTGCTAGTGATTAATTAATGTTTTGTTTTTTTTTTAACATTTCCTTTTTTCTTTGATCAGTGTTGCGTTTTTAGTGCGAGGACACTTCAAAATATTTTAATTTGGACTTTGCCGTAACTTTTTTCGGAATGATCGTTACAGTTTCCAGTTCTACTGACGGATTGTCTTTCTCCCTTAAACACTTTTTCATTTCGGGTACACGGGTTGAAGAGATGTAAAAAGTACTTTACTTTTTCCAAATTATCCAACGTGTGTTACAGAATATCATTCGATGATGTTCTGCTCACATAAAAAAATATTTATTACTCAGATTATTTTGTTCTTGAGAATGAACAGTTTGGTTGAAGGGGGACATTGGTTTTATTCTACCATATCAATTTTTTTATTAGCGAATTAGTTGAGGTAAGTCATAAAATTCAAAATAAAGAAAAAAAAAGGCGACATCTCTACGTGCGATGGTTTATTACGTGTTGGCGCCAAATGATGAACGTAATATATTCCACGTTTACATGACAGCTTTTGAAATAAATTATCTCATCGTAGTTATTAAAGTTAATTAATGACCGCTTCAGTGTGCAAAGTTAAATAAACTATCAACAAGTGATCCTGAAGATCGTGTGAAGCATACGAGAATTAAAAATTTTGAAAAAGTCGAAATAAATAAATGGAAAATATTCTTTCGGTTCCAATTCTCTTATATTATCAATAGTTTTGATCAGTTTCATTTTCACTCCCATCAGTTTTAATAATTTCACGTTTATAATTTTTTATTTAAGTACAGTCAAGGCAATTGTATTGTATAGTCAATGCAATAAAATTGAATTGCTCAAAATTTTAAGGAGGAATGATATGAATTGACAAAACCTAACTGAAGCTTCATCAGATTAAATTGATATTCGAAAATAATCCAACACTAACTGCACAATCATAAAAATATTTTAATTATCATAATATAACACACGTAATACATCACTCATTCTTACTTTTCACCCGACGCCATGGAAGTACAAGAACTTCTGATCAAATTGAATATTTTCAACATTTAATTTGACAGTGAATATCAAAATTTATTCCAACGCGAAAAATTACACTGCAAAATGAAGAGAAATTGTTTAAATATTTTTTCTAAACATTTTAGGGAAATTATTAAAACATAAAGTTCCGTTCAATATAAATATTTGCCACTATAAATGAAATTCAATGGACATGAAAAGGTACAGAACAAAGAAATTGATGAATCACCATGAGCTTTTGTCAATGAGGAAACATCAGAACAATTAATCAACCGCTTCACTTAAATGTGTATCTGTTTGACGGAAACTGATATTCCTTCATGTAATGGAATTGATATTCTCGCAGGTATAAAAAATACTCTAAATTGGTGTAATAACGCAAGACGATATAAGGCTGGGCCACATGTGAGCCAATGCTTTGGTGTATTGGGTGGAGAAGAAGAGGGAAAGAGGGCGAGCCCCTTCCCTTATACTCTTCGTGCATGTGAGAGGGTTGAATGACCGCCAGTGCATCCAGACTGCAGACACCCAATAAAAATATCTTATATATCGTCCTCGCATACAGAGAGACTCCATCGTCGCTCGTTTCTCATGTGCACTTCTCGTCATTGAAATATTTTTTTTGTTAGCTTTATTTTTGTGTTTATTTATCTATGGATTTTTTTTTTCCTTCTGTTTTGTTATTACTGCTCCCGACATCTATGCATATTTGTACATGAATAAACGACAGCTTTGCATTACATTTGTTTTTCATCATTCTCTTTGATTTGTGAAGAAACATTAGGCAATCAGATGGTGAATCAAATCTGGTTGGAATTTTTAACAGTGAAATGAAAAAATCGAAGAAATAATTGATGAATTGTGTGAACTGCTGAAGAGAATTCATTCCAATAATTGAAATTCCATTTTCTATATTTGGGTTTTTGTATTTGGAATGCACAGGAGTGATTTTCAAGTAATCATCGAATAATTTTTCCGGATGGAGTTTATGTTTGGATAATGAACATGGGTAGTCATGTTGGCCTTCTCGAATGCATAAAAAAATTCTTGGATTAAAATATTTTATGAATATAAGTGCAAATTTGAAATTCACAATTCAAAATCACGTTGAACAGCATCAGCTTATAATTTCAATTGTTTTATTCAACTGAACTGGACCATAGATGTACTGACACAACAATTGCAACATCCGAAATTTTGTACACTTCTAGTCAGAGTTGAATAATTTACAATTGGCATCTGTTATTTTCTCGATTTTCATTCATTCATCGAAAAATAAATGTGAAACAGATGATCAATTTCGATATTTACGATTTCTTTCCTCTCATAAATCAGGACATTTGTCCAACTGACATTGATAAACAAAGGAATTAATTTAAAGTGTCATATTGATATGTATTTATCTCAACATATGAGTCGTTCAACAGAAATAATGGAAATGTCAATATCGGAAATAGCAATGGGGTTAGAAATGTGACCACATCTCGGATCGACGGCCTATGGTACTGTTTTATTCCTGTTTTCCGCCCCACATGGCACTATCTCTCTTTGTTGTTGGATGCATCGTGTATAGGGCAACGCACTCTCGCACAGCACTTGCGCATCGTCAGCAGACATAAAAATATACAACGACTCCGAAGAGCTGACTTAAATATATATCTGCATTTATATGTGAATTGTAAGTATCATTTCATTTATTCCCTCAATATTTATCCTGTTCATTATTTTTTTTTTTTCCTATTTTGTATTGATAATTAATTCTTTGCTTGTTTTATGCAAACCCAAGGCTTGTCAATAATCACATGGGGTCGTCAAAGTTATGTGAGAGATAAATTTATACATTCAGATAATGTTGCTTTCATTGATTGATCATTGTTATTGCATGGTTTAGTGATATGATAATGAAGTGATTGATAGCTCATGTAGCGAGTGAAAAAAAAACTGTTTCTGCCCGGGATCGAACCGGGGGCCTTGTGCGTGTGAAGCACACGTGATAACCACTACACTACAGAAACTAGATGTCGTTGTAAGAAATGATATTCAATCATTAGATTAAGCTTAGAAAATTATATCGTGAGTAATAGTCATCTTATTAATGTAACAATCCTTTTTTTTATTCCAGCACCTCATCATGAAATTAATACTCAGTAACATTCTGAAGTGATGAACTGAAAGAATCGAGTTAACGTTAGAGTTTCCTATTCTTCAAATAATGAACTCAAGAATGAATCGTGCAGCTATACTGAAATGGTTACGATGGTTGATAACCTATAAAATAGGTGATCGTGAAAATGTGATCGAATAATACTTGAGATATTTTCGATTCATCTTCGAATTAGTGAAGTACGTGAATTATCATTAATCAGAAATTGTCATTTCTGAACAATAAATGTTATCGTGTTCTCCAGATGTGTATGAAGTCCTCAACTTTATCAATGAGGTTAGGTTCAATGTTTTCAAAAGTTGTTTCTCCCAACGAAGCTAACAACCCAAGGAACTTTCATCTCAACAGTGTTCAAACCAAGAATGAGATTTTTTTTCAATTTAGAACTGATGCAGATCTGCTATTCGTTGATATTTTATTAGAGATGACTGACGAAGAATAAAAATAAGTGGAAAGTTAATTAATTGACAATATTATGGCAAAATCCCACCCACATTGTCACGATGTGTGAAATATTTATTGGACAAATATTATCTATTCTGGAGACAACTAAGTGGGCACTGTGTGTGACTTTATGAGACTGTACGTAGTAATAACAACAGGGAACATCTGGGATTTATTCTGGACTTTTGGATGCATGTGGCGTTGATGTATATATAAATTGCTGCATTGCTGCATACCAAATGCAACGAGCGTACGTCGGCTTATGACTCATTGGCAATATAATCCGAATACTCAACGTGGCGTGCATTGACGCGCGCAAGGCCAAGGACAGTCATACGATTATTTTATTCTATTTTGTTCGGTTCTCTTCTTGTTGTTGAATAAATTTCATTCCGCATGAGACAATGGGATTAAAATGTTAATAACGTCTCTTCATTCGCCACACCTCTATCTGTGATTTGTCGGGTGCATTTACATGAAGAAATTGTTGATAAATAATGCATTTAATTCTCAATCTTGACATTGATAATTATGTTTGTTCGTTTCTTTCAGTCTACACTTGTGTCGCTAATAAGATTGTTGTCCACTTTCTCAATTGCTTTTCCCGATCTGGATCATCTGACTCACTTTTATTTCGAACTGCTTCTATTCTTCCATTCAATTATTTTCATAGTCATAATTTCACTGAACGACGTCGCAAATCCCAAATTTAGACTCAAGGAAAGACTGAGATAGTGAACTTTTTCTAAAATTGTGAAACTAACAAGAAAAAAAAATTCTTGTGACAAAAATGATATTCAAATCTAATTCACAACTCAACTAGTCGTGAATATTCTTCATGAATCATTGCAATGAAAGACAATAATTATTTTTTATCTTCATTCAGCTCAGAATCGATGAAGCTTTTCTCAACTGTATTCAATCACGTCCATCTTCATCAATTTTCTCAAGGAACACTTTATCATCTCATAATTAAATTATGTTCAACTCTGCTCTACAATTCATCTGAAGTAAAAATGTACAACAAATTATAATAAGGGGAGGAATGAATGAAAAATATTTACACGATATTCGAAGTTTTCTCATTCAATTTAATATCAACATAAAAATTAGTGACACAAAAGAAATAATAAATAAAATGACACGAATGAAGTGTAAGTAGTACCGTTGCATGTTGTAGTGTCACTGACGGGTGAAAACGACCTCAACCCTCTCTTATATAATACAGCCTGGAAGCTTTCATTGTGACCGTGACCCTTGCATGTAATGCACAGACCACCCCTACTTGTTCTCTACCTTCCTGTCACCTTATATATATACATGTTTATACATTGATGTTCCTTGCTAAGAGTTTCAAGTTCACGTACTTCCCTCTAGGGCATGACCTTGTCAAAACAGACTTTCATGAGTGCAGAGTGGGAACAAACTTGACAATTACATATTTTTATATAATGTGACAAGATAAATTGAAAGAAAAGGAGGAAATTGGAGGAAGAAAGATTGTCGGCAAGGAAAAATTGTTCATAAATTAATAAATAAATTCGACAAATTTTGATGAAATGTCTTTATCGACTTTCTTGTATTTCGCATTTTCAATTCCGAAGATTAAATATCAGCTTAGGAGTTTGGGAATGCATGGAGGGCGCCAGCAGTACGTCTAAAAGTAGATCGATTAGGGTGGCAGTGGTTTAATAGAATAACAGAGACGTGGGCACACCAGTGTCAATGTCAGAGCTAGGACGGGAGGGTGGCTAGACTCTATCTTTGCCACGTGATTTTACGTCATTATGACGTAAGAGAACCCACCCTTGAAGCACACATGAGCATATATAAATATATTTAATGCGATGTTTGTTCGGATATACCTAGAGAATGGAGAGGGTGATTATTGGAGGGTGGAATATTCTCCTGATCTCTCCCCAACAATATCGTTTTGCGTCACGTAACCTGTTGATTTAACCAGTATGAATGCATCAACTTACGTACTTGATGGCTGTTCCATGTGAGAATGTACATGGATGGAAAATAACTAGCTGGTCTCTTTCATGTGTACATATGTGAGAATGTTTGTACATTCATGTAGGATAATCGATTTGTATATTAATTGTTCGCGTGTTTGTATGTAGGTCAATCGAAAATAGAAATAAACTTAATGAGAATGTTCTGAAATAAAGTGATGGGTGAAGAAGGAGAGGAAAAGGGAAATGTTGTTCTTGGATTTTGATGTCTGCTCGTTTTGTTTTGTTCATTCCATTTGATGTTCCAATAATTTTGTGTGGAGTTGGAGACAGCGATGATTTCTTCTTGGGGAATTGAATTTCCTAGTGAAGAAATGGTGGAGGCTTTAGTGTTGATGATAATTCTCAAATACTGAACTTTTCATGAAATTTCTTGGCAGAAGTGCCAATCATCTTGACTGGATAGTAAATTCAAAAATTTACGATTTCTTTATGGGCTCCTAGATTTTATGGGATAGTTTTTTCAATTTCGAATAAATTAGTCGAGTCAATAACTCTACAAGTTAAGAATGAAAAGACATTTTGATTTTTCTGCAGCGTGTGCTAGATTTTATGAATTTAATTGAAATGGAGACATGAATTGAGTGCAAAGAACAGGGAACGAAGTTTGAGTTTACTAGAAAATCACAATGAGACAACGACCACCCGCTCTCGTATGCGTCACTCAGACAACAATGAAAATATTTCTGCGATGAAGAAGACGTTGAAGAATCCAGTACATGTTTGTACATACATGAATATACATCCACAGTATATACAGCACAATGTACCAGCATAAAGCGTATGTCCTAACACGTTTTTGAAATGGATCTAGTATGGGATGGTGTTGCGTTACTGTGTTCACAGTTGATTGCTTAATAGTCGGGTGGTCCCATCCAGATCAGTCTCTACACATTCAGATGCCCATCAATGACCGCATCTAAGCAGCGATACTTCTTATGTTTAGAGAAATTTTTGGCTTTTTAACCTTGTGAAATATATGAGACGAAGAAATTCGATGACGTAGCGAATATACCTGATGTATTAAGAATATGTTCGATCGTGCTAAAATGTCCATGCGATTGATTACTGTCTGGTTCACCATCTGCCAAATATTTGTTCGTTTTTCTTTCCACCTTCTACTTCTTTCTAAATTGTGAAGTTCAGGACTCAAGTTCATGTTCGTACATGTGCAAATTTTTATGGTAAATTTGTTTTTTTTTAATGGTTTTTGTTTTCTTAAATTTCTCAAGGTTTGTGATTACTTACCGGACAGAAATTCAATGAGTTTGATCAATGATGGACGTCAGATTTTTTTATAAGTACGTTCGGGTTTTTTATCCTACACTTCATAGTTCAACAATTACGGAGAGTTCGAACGATTATAGAAAATGTGTGTTGTTTTATACTCATTTTGGACTCTTATGTCATGGAATTGGCATCCATTTTCCATATTCAGTGAAGATTGAAGATTATGTTTGAAATACGGGCTGAGATTATTTGATTAAACTGTTTGATAAAAATACATCGCAGATATTTTATTGGTATAAATGAGAGCCCCGTGTTCATTTTCTTAGAGAAAAAAACCCCTCAAAAAATCCTAGGGGAAGTACATGCTCATGATCAGACCTTTTTCTTATTAAACCTAAGTCTTTTCCGATGGAAACCACGGAAATAAACTTCATGAGATAATGTTGCCCAATTCCAGAACCGTGAAAGAGTTGTGCGAAATATTTTTTAAAAGACCTGAAAATCACAGATGTTCCTCGTAACATTGAATGGAGATTTTTTTTTTCGATAAAATAGAAAGTTTTTTGCGTCACACGTGGCAGATGCTAACATCATGTACGAATTATTGCTCCATCAGTGTTACACATTCTCAAGCACTCAACACTATAAGACACAGCTACTTGACGACGATTTTTTCCATCAAATATGAAGTTCAAATATTTACATAAACCTTTCAACTACCAACAAATCGTCAAATGTTGAACAAATCATTCAGCTTCCACTTCATAGCCTTGTAAACATCTTGCTGGTGATAGAGAAAAATTCATAAGTATCACGGCTTGAGTATCTCATTTCAGTAATCTGGAACAATTATCAGGAATGCATTCAAATGAAGATGTTAATTCCTCCTCCTTCACGAAGGTATTTGACCACTGCAATCCTGAATTACAGCAAGACTGATAACGTTGGAATTCCTTTGAATTTTGATGCTCGGTTATATCACAAGGTCATTGCAAAAACTTGAAACCCTCTAACATGGATCCTGAAACTCTCAACACAATCCAGTCCCATCATCAATAAAAAATATCTTCAGTGACCTGTATCAACATGCAGTCATTGATGTGACTTTTGATAATTATAAACGACGTAAAATTTTTCATTACCAGCTGCCATTGCATCACATGTTCGAAGAATGCAGCGATTGGTTTGGCGATGTTCATATAAGAATGACGCCCTTACATCATGGCCTAGTTTTTCTCATCATTTCAGTCTGTACTTCATGCCTTATACATATGTATACATGTTCACACATATATAATGTGCAAGTGTAGCAATAAACAAGCAGCGACAAGCTGCAAAATACAAGTTTTCAAGTAGATGTGCACATGTATATGAGCCAGGTGCAATTCGTTGGTACATACACTCAATATAATGTTTTACGCCCTACGTTTTACTCTCAACTGTTTCTCTTTTTATTCAGCACAATTCTCCTATCGTTCTCTCTTGGTCGGTCTTTCCTTTTAATACTTCTTTCTGGGTCGTCACGGCAGACGGACACCCTGTGTGCATTTAGCACATGTAGGTACATCATAAAATTTGTATGGGTTCATTTTATGTTTATCTATGCACAATGTGTGTTTTTGATCAAGTGGGTCACATTATTCCAAATGGAAATTGTGAAAGGATTATTATTTCACGTGAAAAATTGGGCAAATTAATTTACTACTAAACCTTGAAAGTTGTAGTTCGCTCGAAATTGTGAGAGAACGACAAGAAAATTTTATGAATTTTCTAGCAAAAAATTTTTTGAGATAAACTAATTCTATATTCACAGGATTTTTGTTCGGGGTTATTAATCTCGTGAGACTCAAGGCGATGTTCCCTTCAGATGAATCACGTCAAATTTATTTTGATAGAAAAGTTTTATGAGATTATGAGATTAACTGCTCATGATTTCCTGTATCCCCAGACTCATTTTTTGATAGTTACAGATGAGGTATCAATCAATGATTTGATTGTTGGAGTAAAAAGGTTGGTGCAAGTCCTGAAACTCATTGGAATTCATCAATGAATCTCTAAATTATACCACAAAACAGAAAGTTGAATGAACCCTGCAAATAATTACTTTTAATATACGATTTAAGTAATTTCTCGACTGCATCAAAAAGGGTGTTCCAAGTCTTCATCTACGAGGTGAAATTATGCAGTAATTATTTGTTATTGTAGTGGAGGAACTAAATCGGACCGAGGGTCTACCCTTGATGAACATAGTCGGCGATATTGAGTGCGGAGCAGGTGGCAATGTGTGTGAATTCATCAAGGAAAAAATTAAAAAGATATTGAAGAAAAAAACTGCGGCAAAAAAAAATGTAAAAACGGGCACACACCCGCCGTAAAGAAGAGAGGCCACGCTCTGACGGTTCACCACCTGCTTCATTCGCTTATGTTCTTTTCATTTATGCCTGTCGTTTTTTGCTCTCCCGCACCTCGCCATCTTTTTTCCTTTCACCCATCGTGTCATAGGCACATACACATATCATATGTGGGGATCACATTTACACTTACGGACGCATATACACATGGTACATTCGTCGACTGTGGCACGTGCGTTTACACAAGCGATTGCTCAATGTACATTAACCTCGAATCCTTTTCTTTCTATTATTCCCTTTTCTCCTTTGAATATTTTTTATGTACCAATAGGGACAGATTGGCTGCCGTTTCACCCCGGAACGTGCCATGGCAGGTGCGACCCCTTTTTCAAGGCCCCTTGGCGCTTTCCTTCACTGCAACAGTTATGAAGGAGGATGAAAAAAATTTGGTTCACTCAGAAAATTGTCTGATGATTTTTCTATTGTGTGACAATTTTTTTTTTTATGTGGAGGGGCATAACAGAACATGAATTTCATGAAACAGTAGTCGCATATCATAAAATAAGGTTTGGTATGATGAAAAATGAATTTTGTTGGAATGAAAACAGGAGATTTTCTCATGACATCCGCAACAGCAGCAATTTTCAAAACTTTTTTTGAGGTATTATTCCTTGAATTTTCGTTCTGTCTATTTATAGTGAAATTACATCTGATCCCATTGAAGCAGAGAGATTTGAAATTTGAGTGGAAATCAAAACTTTTGAAACTACATTCATATTTGGAATATTGTGAACTTCATATTGGATGTTAGCATCATCACAACTTTCATGTAAAGTTCAATTTATTTTCATTCTCATTGTATTTCTGCTCATGTGATACGATTTTTCATGAATTTTTACTGACCTGCCTCATGAGTTGAGAAATATATGAAAGCGTAACGAGTGTGACTGTCTGATGAGATTTTTATTTTTGAAATACAGATTGCGGAACATTCCTCATTTTATTGAATTCATAATGAGAAATATTCAAGAAATAAAATTTCATCAAGAATTTTGCTTCAAATATTGAATAATTTAAACTTTTTTCATGTAAATTTCAACATTTACAAATGAAAAATGAAAATTATTTCAAACACCAAACAACAATTTTCATCGCTGTATTTATTGTGTTCATTATTTGTGTCAAATGACAGACAATTGTCAGTTATATCCATGTGAGGGAAAAAAAATGTCACGGAAGTATAGTCGACTCCTCCTTGGCAATTTAGGGTTAACGATCGTTCCCTCTGGCTTCCGGTTCGTTCCGGTCTCTACTCACACAAACATAATCCCATCCTTCAACCAACTGCACACAAAATCCATACACATGAAGTTATTCACACATGTATGAGGACAAACTGTGGGTCGTATGAGCGTTGAGAGTGCTCGTATGACACGTGCTGAAGTGACGCAAAATGAATTTACTCATTAGCTCACGTGCGCGTCATGACCTGTCGGAATATTATCAGCATTGCAGATCGCCCTCACCACTTAGAGCTTCTATAATGGATGACAGATCCTTTTTTACCCTTCCTTCCTTTTTTTTCTCTCGTCTTAAAATGACATTCCGACTTGATCCCTCTAACTATCTGTCAAGAAGACATCGTATTATCGTTCCAAGGCTGTTAAATAAAATACTATGACCTCGGAGTTTATACTCCAACCCCTCTGTGTTTTTTTTTCCTTTCTTGTATAGATAGAGCTTTTATTCCCCATTTTCGATAACAGACGCAGTACGTGATAGATGGTAAAGTGGTATATATTGTTTTACCCCTCTGTGATTATATATAAAAGGGAGTTGACAATCCAAGGACATTTTCATACTGGGGTTGAAAATAAATGGTTTGTTTTCCCTTTTCTCTTGCCATTATAATATCCGTATGCATAATGACATTGTGCAAAACTTGTTCATTTTTTTTGTAATTATTCTTCATCATTAGACCGTGAAATAAAATAATTATTGGCTCTCTCACATGTTCATGACATCGTTTTTCCTGCTGATTTCCTTCTGGTGAATCAATTTTAGGGGAGTGACGTCAGTATTATGGAGTTATTTAATTAATTTAATACTTTCTATCCTTGCCTGTTGATCAAGTTTTTATTTGTACAGTTATTTATGGTTTTGTTAGTTATTGCTTCTCGATTGTATTTTTATTTTCAAGGAAAGCTCATGTCAAGGTTGACATAGGATAAACAGTGATGGATCGATGTCAATTTTACGTATGCAATACCAATCAATATTGGTGTTTGTTGTATTTTTATGATAATTCGAAGAATTGTAAACAACAGAATTAGGAATCATTAGGTCGAAAGAGATGAAATTTCATTTTGAATGTGCAATTTGAGTCTGGATATTGACGAGCGGGGTCGCAAGTTCGGAAATTCTGAAATGATTTGCGTTACGAATTCGTCGATTAGTCTGGAATTGAGTCATTTGTCATTTTGTATTCATTTAGCTGCACTACTAATGGGATCATCTGAATCATTCATCTGACAATCTTGGTGAGAGATGGGATATCGTCGTATGTCTCTGTTCATCAACGCAATTAATCTCGTCAACTCTGATAAATTTTGATATTGACTCATGTCTGTTAATGTGCATATGTGGACATGATATACACATTTAAGATGAACAATATCATTCGTTTGTCCTCAATTCGATTGTGGACGACGGAAATTGAAAGTTAACCTCGGCCAATTGACACCCGCTTTACGTGTATATGTACATGAATATTGTGCGTTACGACAATAGATTTAGTTGACTCAGGAAGCTCCTTCCTTCCTCGTTTCACGCGCATGATCTCATCGTTATATTGTGTCAATTGTGGAATTAACTACAAAATGTTTCACTCTGAAAATTACTCGTGAACAATTTCTCATTGAGATTTTGATATAGAAATCGTGCTAACACACTCTTAACTCACATTATTGGAATCAGGGAAAAGATGGGAGGAGATTTATCGGATTTGGCTGGAAAATTAGTAGAGAATAGCAGTGGACTGGATGAAAGTTAACCTATTATAAAAAAGAAATGTAATAACATGATTAAAATATTTTCATCCCTTCAATACCTTTGCCATTGCATTACATTAACATTTGTTTTCGGGAAAGTTCGTAGGATTTGTCTATAGTCCGTATCTAAAATTTAGATTTAAAACCATCAAAGTCACCGAGACTCCATCTAAGTTGTTGATGAATAGCAGTAGATTACAGGTGTGAAATATCCCTCATACTAAATCATTATTAAAAAGAAGGAAACTATTATTGAGAACGATGAATGACGGAATTCGGGTGATATTGCAGTTCATTGATTGAAATTATTCTGATGAACAGAATTTTTGGAAGCGTTCCCTGCTGATCCCGATCTCCCTAGTTCAAATGAATCTTAAAACATTTTGTCTATGCGTCAAGTTTATGTAAGAACGATGATATATATTGTAATATATGGGAATTGTTTTGTTATTACAGTTATTTGAGTCTCCGTGACTGCCAATCATGTGAATCATCAAGAAGATGAACAAGTCATGAAAAGATTCATTGAAGATACTCAATCGTTGTTACGGTTTGCGAGATGCTGATCATGAACAGATTGTGCTAATAAAACTGCATTCGAATGAGAAGTTATGACTCGAATTCTCCTTATTTCCCTATCTTGTTCCGAGAAGAATGGAATCACCATACTGTACCGATTCATTTCGATGGAGTTGGTGACATTGTGCAGTGGATGCTCGATTTTCTCCTACCCATTTCTGTTTTACCGAAATTCCCAACTTCGATTGGATCCTGCCTTGGTCTTCAGAACTCTTGCACAGCACTGACTCACAGTATACAGTCTACAATTTTTGACAATGTCCAGCATTGAACTGATCAAATTCAGCTGGGAATTCATGGATTCAAATTGTTGTCACGCGATCAGGAAATTTCAAGGAGATCTCAGAGAATAAAAATCTTCCCTCAAAGGTGCCATGCACTACGCAACGCAATTTCTGAATTTGATTTAGCTATGATGCAAACCAAGTTAGTGAACTACTCGTAGGAATGAACTTTCAGACACTGTATTGGGTAGAGCACGATATTGTGGGAAACTGCGTTGTTTAAAGACATTGAAAATGAATTTAAATGAAAACGTAATTATAGATTGTGTATTTTATGTTATTTTATAAACGGAACGTCCTCCACACGACCCGTCCCTGAATATTCTTCACCAAACTTCCTTCTCATCCCTGTCTGAATGACAGGAGGTGCGGAAGGAAATGAAGAGTATACGCTACTCCTTCTCTTATTACTGTGAAATATTTTCGTTTCTTTAAAAATTTCCAAGGAATCAAATTTTGAAAATATGACACATCCAAGGCTGGTAAGCCTGCAATGTTTTATAATGGGATTATCGAGTCGTTTCGAAGCACAAATAATATGTTAAGTCATATTACTATGAACATTGTGTCCATGGATTGAGAAAAGAAAAAATGAGATCGGATAATTTTGGGAACAACTCTGGAATTCCGAGATAAATATTTATTTCATAACAGTCGACGGAAATTCGCGAAGATCCTTCATATATAACAGCGGTATGTTCATGGAAATTATGCCAAGACAGTCGATGCATCCCTCCAGGCCGGTATGAGGTGATAGCTCTTAACTTGGTTACTGCTATCTCTTCATGTCTAGTCGGGGACGTGTCATGAATTGTGATAAAAAAAAAATTGAAGATAGACAAAGTCCAAACACAACCAGCAACAAGTTTCTAATCACAGCAGAAACAGTTATGACAACTTTGATGCCACGTATCCTCATGATGAATTGTGTCACTTGCCTAATATGGCTGGCAATGTTTCCGAACGTCATAGACGGTGAGTCTTTTCTATTGATCAAAACGAGTATAAATATTTATATCACTATCGCAGAACTTTTTGGAGACTAATGTCGCTCAACTTAATCTCTCTTCCTGAATCTACCTGGAGATGCAAATGTTACAAATACACATCTTCCGTGCGGAAGAAGGAATTCATTCATTTTCCCGATATGTTGTTCTTGTATCATTTGTATTTTCGTGGATTCGAATCCTTTCCTCCAAACTGATACTTCTCAGGTAAGTAACTATTGCGCTGAGGAATGATGTTTTGATATCACCGATAACAAAATGTACAATGATATTCCTCACTGCTTAAATGGGAAAACGGAAATGGAGGGACTTTTGTTTTTTTTTTTTCCCCCTCGAAGAGGTGTCCCGACATTGGTAATCAGTCTGTTAGTATGAGCGCTGCTAACGTGGCAAATACTCCAGAGTATCAATATCACTTATGAACAACACCCGAGCACAAGTAGTGGAAAGTCTGCAAACCATAGTGAAGCAGTTGCAATTATCATCATGCTATGTAGCAATAGAGTGAATTGTACTGTGTTGCTTTTTCGAGTGTCAATAGTGCAGGTAATGCTCATCTACGTCCAAGACTATTCCTGTACTATTCGCTTCCGGAATGGAAATAAGACGTAATTGCACGAGCATAAATAGTTTTTACAATCTAAACCACTGAGTTCTCCATAACGGAACTAGTGATCATTGATACTTTTCAAGGGGAACAGAGGTTTGATACGAGTGATCATTTTTGTGGGATAATTCTCCGATCTGTATGATTTTCGAGGTCATGAAAATCGTTTGTGTAATTGAAATCATAATAGAAAGAGTGCGCATTCCGTTTTACCCAAGAATTACTTGAATTTGAATCCCGCTCACAACAATATACGAAGGACGTATCTGTTCAATTCTTGGAGACAACTTGCTAAAAACATTCATAACATCGATTTCAACGATTGACAACATTTATTCCAACAAATCGCTATGACTCGATGGAAAAATCTCCAATCTTGCATTTCATATATTCGCACGATTAGAACCATCTCCATTGATACACGTACCGTCTCCCAATGTCCTACACTGTGCTTTTTTCTAATTCCTTTCTGAATAACAGAAGGTACGGCAGGAAATCAGGAGTACACTCTACACTTTTCGTCATCCCGGTAAATATTAGAAGTGTAGAACATTTTTCTTTCCATAGAAATTCCCAAGGATTCATATTTCGAGAATAAAGCACTTTCAAAGCTGGTAAACCAGCAGAGTTTAGTCACATGTATTATCAAGCCGTGTCGCAGCACAGATAGTATGTTTAGTCATATCGCTATCAACATTGTGTTCATGCATTACGAAAAGAAAATTGGAGAACGATTCAGAAAAACTTTGAAATTCCAAAGCTCGAATTCATTTCATGATCTCATAATGAGAGATCCATCTGAATACTGAAATGGAAGCGAAGTCAACTGAAATTCAAAAAAATTCTTCGAATGTAAGAGCGGTACTCAATAAAATTATGCCAAGACAGTCGATGCATCCCTCCAGGCTAGTATGAGGCGATAGTCGTTAACTTGGTGACTGCTATCTCCTCACGCTAGTTGAGGATGTGGTGGTAAGGATGCCTCATGAATTTTGATAAAAAAAAAACGGAGGTAGGCAAAGTGTCAACACAACAAACAATGAGTGTGGAAATCACAACAGAAACAGTCATGGAAACTTTGATGCCACGTATCCTCATGGTGAATTGCGTTACTTTCTTAATATGGCTGGCAATGTTTTCCAACTTCATAGACGGTGAGTATTTCCTATTGATCAAAACGAATATTCCTCGATCGGAGAATGGGATAATTCTTTAGCATATTAGTGCGTTGTAGACTCAGGAAAATTTGTTACCCACATGTCAAATCGATGTTTATGTCACTCCTAGAACTGTATAATTCTAAACGAAAGAACTCCAAATGAACTCATGTGAAAAGGAGCATTCTCCCAGAGTCAGTTACCAACCAACACTCGTACAATTCAAAGAATATCATCGCACATACACAAAAGACGATTCGAGGCAGAATCATTTTTGGTTTGCAGCTCAACACGAAGTTATACCATGTACAGTGATAGCTGGAGGAGTTGAAATCCATCTCAGGTTCAAACGCACAGAGCAATTGTTGGTGAATGAGAACTTACCTATTTGGACTGTCCATCATCCTGAAGGCCGACAATCTGGTGGCTCAGTGAAACATCAATTGCATTATGACGTATGTATGAATATCGTTATCATTAAGTGCCGTAGCTGGTCGATGACACAATTTTGTGAATCCTAATCGAAAAACATCTCATAGCTTATGAAGAAAGGAATCGGTGACTTAATTTTATATCATGACACAGAGAAATCTGCGGCGGTTGTATTCTTCGTGAAATCACAAACGCTCGTGAGTCTTTCAATGAGAACTCAATCACTTTGAGGCATCGATTGATTCTGTTTTTTTTTCACAAATAGTCTGGCGTTGTTGATACACGCTACGCTATTATTGCCATGCCTTTGGGCCAATGTGGTTCCGGCGCCTATTTAGGAGGAGGCTATGTAGAATATCTGAACTGTGAGCACATGAAACATCCACATCATCATCAACGCTTGACTTCTTTCATTCAGGGTCATAACAGACAATCGCCGAGACATTTCGCTGAACCTTCTACGATCAATGATAGTACGCACGATAAATTTCTACTCCTTCATACTTCATGCTAAACCATCACATCAATCTCTTGATTCATCACTGACGTTGGTTACAACTATAATTGTTATCAGTGGGAGCAGATCGGGTGACGACTTTGTACCTGGAAATTATGGTTTTTGTCACCTATGACCTAACAGAAAAAGTGTATGTATCGATTTTACCATGCTTGTCATTAAAACATCTTGATAACGAATGAAAGTTAGACCCATGTATCACAAGCAGTAACTTGTATGTTGCTTCAATGAATCAACGCTTCTGACTGGTAATCTTTCGGAACTCTGGACCAGGTTTGGATGATCATTGCCAATGCCACGCGACCCGTCTCGCTATGTCCTTGCAAGAATCAAAGAATTATTGTCTTATTTTGTTTGAATATTGTCAGTCATTATCTTGAAAAGCTAAAAAATGACATGATTATCAGCTTGAATATTCTTTTCTATTTATAGGAAACATATAAGTCCAGAGAATTATCTGACTCCTATCGTACTACAATATATCATATATTTCAATGCGGCCGACATGTTGATTTCAAAATTGTCGACCAGAGATATTAAAATACATCTCAATCTCGCTGGAATTGTGATAGAAGACGTGCGTATTCTGTATTAGTGAGAGTATATAAGTGGTGGGTTCTCATGGAGTGGCTCTACATGTTGCAGGAAGAGAACGTATTTCAATTCATGAAACACTTCAGTGATGATGATCGCTATATCGACGTCGATGATGGACATTTCCCATTCCTCGACTATGCATCGAAAAATCAAGCAACGTTCCCACAAGATTCTTTTGATTTCTTTTTTATATCAACCGGGTAATATTTCTTAGTACTCAAACATAATACTGGGGTTTTGTGGGAATTTTTGCAGCCATCATCCTGTAATACTCACGATCATAATTTAGGTACCCACTGAGGAGCACGAACTCTGGTGATGCTGTTGAAGGTTTGTCTTCCTCATGAAAACAGTTGATATAATGCTACTTGACAACGGGAACTTTATATAATTTTTGTCACTTTTCTAGGCGTGTCGTGGGAACTTAATGTGTTTGGACGTCGAAGTGTTCGGATTCATCCTCGGTCTTGGTCAGGCGCAATTGTTTCCTTCGCCTGCGGATTTGAGTACGTCACTGCGTCTCATGAATTAGCTCATTTGTGAGTACACAATTGTTTTTGGTTTAAGCATTATGGTTTTCATTCGCTCACCTCTGGATGATTCCATTGAACAGATTAGGTGTTGGACATGATCCATTGCACGTAGGATTATGCAAATCCAAAGTCCAATGTTATGGCGTAATGCAAGTGTTGAATAATTACTGTCTGAAATGTATTGAATGGAGTCGTGAGAGTGTTAAGGATGTCAAACAATATGTCAGGTATGTTTCGGCTGCTCGGTTATTCAGGATTTTCATATTTGCGTG
>JABMBR010002155.1:0-29674 GCA_018881525.1 Meteorus sp. PSUC_FEM 10030008
CTATATCGTTATGGAAATTATTACTATAATATTATAGGAACCATTCTTATAATAATATGGGAATGGTTACCATACCATCATGGGAACTGTTCCTATAATTTATAGGAATCATTCCCATAAATTATAGGTAACGTTTCTATAATTATGGAAATCATTCCTATACCATTATGGGAATAATTACTATAAAATTATGGGAACTATTCCCATATTTTCCTTTCCGTGTAGATAAATATTTACAATCTGTTTCTTTTTTTTCCATCCAGAATTGATAATTGTTCGAAGAAATTCGTAAGTATGGTTTTCTTCTCTGCAGTTTTATTTTTTTTTCTTTTCCTGAGAGTTATTTCCAATTGAATTTCAAATTCTACGTCGGAGGAGATTTGTATCGTTATCAAGAAATACTGAAACGTGATGAACAGAACCTGTTTTATATTCATTGTCAACCATCAATTTTTGTTCAATATGGTTTTTTTTTCTTTCTGTTTAAGAAGAGAAAACATGTTGAAATGAATTTGAGAAAACGCAGTCAATATTTTTTCTATTACATGTCAATGGATCCCCCAAGAGAATATTCAAACAGCTAAACGTAAATTACTGATGTGAACAGACCTTTAATACTCAACATCTAATATAACTCTCTAATCACAGATGAAATATAATTTTTTTCGATTATGATAAATGAAAATTGCTGATAAATTTGAATTTTCCCATGAAAAATCTTGAGAATTTTCTAGCAGTTCTCGAACTAATTCCATCATATCTTCACAATAATTTTCTTATTCTTCTTCTCATTTCAATGATCCCGTTCATACATCAACCAAAATGTTGAGTAAAAAATGCGTGCGCCATCAACGCAATTCCCACAGTAGTCTCAGACATCGGTCAGACTATTTCTTCGTCGAGTGTGTGATTAATGATTATGGGTGTGGTATATTAGAACTCTGAAGTATAGTCACCCTCGGGTTGCAATGAGAAAAGCGCTTGTTCACTCACACATACACTCCTTACACTACCGCAAATTACCGTCGTCGTTACACATCTTGTTGATGGCCAAATAAAAGAAGAGAGAAAAAAAAATACCAGTGAAGTAGAAGAAAATAGGAAAGTGGAAGGTGGTGTATTTGTTTGAGTTCTTTACCGTTAAAATTCAACCTAAAAATTATAAAACAACACGTTTATCCATATATTGAATATAAATTATTTATTTATAAACACCTATACCTTTATATTTGTTGTTTGTCAATGAATTCCATGTATACACCGCTCATTCGACACAAGCTAGCACTCGTGAGAGATTTCTATCGAGCGATAATAATGACATCGTCGCAAAGAATCAGCAATGAATAACCTTGCAATCGTGACGGCACAATGACACGACGACAACGACTGTTTGCAAACGGGGATCGTTGAAATCCCGTTATGTTGTCTCTTTTGCGTCCTGCATAATAATTTTTCCGTTTGCGAATAATGCTTTGTCTCCTATATTCATATAAACGAATTGTTATCATGCTTGCAGGATGATATTAGATGATGGAATTATTGAATTGTGTGAGAATTATTCATTGAGTGGAATGATTTCAGAATTATTGCAATACAAACCCTTGTCTCTACTATTCTAAGAAGTATTTTTATTGTCTTTTGCATTCAATAGACAAAAATTGGGAATTTAATTATGGAAAATATCGAAGTCTTATCATTTAGAATGATATCGGTTGCAAAATTATCCACGTGGATATTCATGACAGTATCAAGAATTTTTTGATCGTGAAAAGACTGTTGAATAATTTTTTCTAAGTCTGATAACATCGGTACATCAAAATATTTAATATTTCAAGAAAGAAAGAGGCAAGGATTGATGATAATATTTGTTCATGCTTCGATTTTGTTTTAGATTACTAAAATGGAATAAATCTACAGTTTTCGAAGTGGTTAATAATAATTCGTGTGGTGTTGATAAAATATCAGAATGGTGTAAAACTATTTTGTGTGACTATTACTCGATCGAATCTGTTAGAGGTCAATATGAAAACAGAAGTTCAAAACATCAATTCGAAATCTTCGACAATGACGTCATTCAAGTTCCCATACTTCATCAGTCATTCTCTCTGTTTCAATAATATTTACATATGTTACATATTTTATTTGACTTTCGTCAAATTCCATTCTTTTGCATTGTTAAGAGTCAACTCTACCAAACTCGAGTTTGAATAAAAAATCGACTTTCCCAATGAATTGAATTACTCTCAATGCTGTAATAACATGAAGCAAAGTATCATAAATTATGGAAAGTGTTTCCAATATCTCAATTCCAACTGAATTTCTTCATGCGAGGTTATTCCAATAGAAGAGGACGAATACCATCAGTAAATATTCAAAAATCTTATGTAACGTTTTCAATTCATAGGTCGACGTACTTTGAGTGTTCCACAATTGAAAAGAGAAGAATAAATTTGTAGCAATACACCTTCAATTAGTATTTCATCTAAAACTAACTGTACATACGACTACAACAAGGTTATAAAATGGAACGGATCCACCACAACAGAAGTATTTTTGTTCTTGAACTGAGAGCATTCATTGAAACCTGCAACAAGAATCTGCATTACTGATGAAAAATATCACACCCAGAATCAAACCACTTCTTTCACAAAAATTCTCGATTTCCCACTTTTCACCAAATCCTCAACGACTAAAACAATTGCAACCACTCCAAAAAAAGTCCATCATCCTCCAAATAAAATCTCACCCTACATTCTCTCACCACCAAGTGCACACAAAAATACAGCTATCAACGAATTCACTCGTATAAATACTCAAACATCATCACCATCCCAACACAATTCATCTAAAAATGAAAATAACACACATGCACATGCCCAAAACCCAAAACAAAAAAATACCATCAAGCAACAAATCTCAAGTGATTTAAATTAACATCATCAACGATTACTCCAAATGTATAGAGAATGTATAGAGAGTGACGTAAAATATTAGTATATAACCCAGCAGTAAATTCACCTGCTTCAGCGATACACACATGTCCCGCCATTCCATATTACCTCACATCGACTTTACACCACCATGATGAATAGACGATGTATCCAGTGTGAGAATAGACTGCTGGATTGTATGCGCGTCAACTCAGAGGCGGCAAAGCAACATTCTGCTTTGGCAATGTGTGTACACACATACACATCTCACATCCCATATCCCACATCTCACATCCCACATAAACACATACAATATGGACACATATACACATTCGTTGGCGACCCAGCTGACCGGTCATTAATAAACCGAAGCCATTACCAGGCTTCGTATCCCGAATGTGCGCATAGTACATATAAGCGCGCATGTACTTGAATATATACATAGAAACACACACATGAACTATCTAAAACCACTATTCTCAGAGTTTCCCTAGCCCAATCCAAATTCAACCCTCTAAGCGTGCATAGCACCATGACCACCGCCCCACACTCGCGTGCACCTCTATATCCTCTTTACCAACTAAATATATATCTGTATAGATTTTATTTATATTTATATGTTACTGTGTATTTATATGTATGGGTCTTATGTAGGTGTATGAAGTGTATGTGGAGTGAGGGAGCAAGGTGGAAGGTAAAATGAAGAGAAGGACTGGGTGGGGGGAAAAGGAGAGAAGATAGCTGACCAGTTATAGTGTTGCGCTCGTGCTTCTATGTCATTTATAAATGTCCAGGACGAAACGACCCGTCCATCTCATCCCTTAAGCTCGTGCGACATTAAAGTCAAGCGTTGTATACAGTGACATGTATAAATAATCTATTTGTATATGTATGAAGTTTATGTATAGGTACCTGTGTTTCCTGTAAATGTTTATTGTAGATTGATGAGGGATGGCTTTTTGGGTTTTTATTATTTTTGTTTATGTGGGGCGGGAAAATTTGTTATTGTGCCGATGTTTTTCTTTTTTTGGGTTTTATCATTATTTGGAAAGAAAGAATTTTTGGGAGTTAGTTCTCGAACTGAGTCTCCAATTCTGTGATTCTGATTGACTCTGTCATCTCCTTGAAACTGCTGACCTATCCAATCCCCTTCTCTTCATCGATTTTTTCCTGGGTAATTCTGGACATGAAGAGCTCGCGATGTTTCTCTGTATCAACTTTCCAGACTGTGCAAGTTGAACTTTCGACTCCAGCCGCTCTTTATCGAAAATCTGACACTTTTGCAACAAAATTCTTCAATCATCAGTTTAAATCAGTTCATAACATATGAAACTAAATGTTATTGAACACCAAGAAATAAATTTTGTTTCCTCACTCATATCAAATTGTTTCGATTAATGGTTCATAAGGATATGCGTCAAAATCTGTTAAGGAACTTTGTGATAAATTAAAGGAATCGTCGTTCACATCATAACTTCTGCGAAAGCTTTCAGAGCTTCATGAGATGGATATTATTGTTTATGGACAATTGTAAACTCAATAATAAAACCCTCACGTACAAAAAAAAAGTCAACGAATTTTATTTATCATCCTTTTTTCTGAGAAAGAAAAGTAAAACGAATATGGCAAAGTAGAAAAACTTGTATGTGTCATGAGATTAGAATATCACGACACCTGTTACTGCTGCTATTTGATCGATCACATTGTCACACGTTCCCGAGAGTTCACGCGCGTGAGTTTTCTGAAAAAAAATTGAGGAGGGGAGGGGGTGGAAATGTAAAAAAAAAGAAAAACCAAAGTAAAATCACTTTGTATATGGTTGGTTACGGTCCATGCATAAATGTCATACAATGCAACAAGCATAGACGGATCGTGTGTGCGAAGGGCCAATTCTTCGATACAAATACAAATTTTTTTTTTTTCCACTTTCCATTGACACAATATTTATTTTTTTTTTTTTTTCACCAAGTGCTTATATGCATGAGAAAAGGGTGTGTGCGCCATGTCCCTCGAGTCGCACCCTTTTTCCATGCACACAAAAAAATATATGTATATCTATCACTTGTTCTCTCTTTCTCCCTCGGTCTCTTATACACACTACTCGATATTCCAAACATAAAAATCAGCTTTATTTCGACGTGTCACTATATAGTGACTGTATATGGGGTGAAAACGAGAAAGGATTCGATAAATCCGAAAATGTACCTCGGTGAGTGGGAAGAAATAGAAAAAAAAAAGAAATATGCAAAATGAACAAATAAAAATTGGAAATGTTTCAGTGTGTATAAACAGACTGGTTGGATAAATTTATGTGTTCACAGGATTTATTATTATTTGAAATTGTAGAAATGCTTGGAACACGAGTAATGAAATGGCGATGGATTGATAAGTTAACATGTGGAAAAAAATCGTATATTGAAGAAAAGTATTTTACTGGTGTATAATTTCATCGTTTCAGTGATCCAATTCATTGGGTCTCTCAACTACTGTTAAAGCCTTATTTGAATGATACTCGGACTTACGAAAGTGGTGAGACTTACTCTTCAACCAAAAAGTGAGAAGGATCAATCTTGATCCTGAGTTCAGAGTTTATTCCCCAACTGATTTGGAAACGATGAATTTTTTTTTTCACTCTCTGCTCATTGCGTTATGCATTTCAAACGATGAATTTATTATCTGCATTGTAAAATTCATAACTTCATTCGTTCAACAAAATTGTAAATAATCCAATCGAATTTAATATTGGAATGGGAACACATCGCCATCAGAAACCACAAAATCAACAAATTTATAAAATGAATGAATCGATACACTATGAATAATTCAGAGTATGAATAGTGAATTAAACGAATAATTCATCATAACGAAATCATTTCGCTACATTCCATATCGACTCGAATATGAAATTTGATTTTACTTGGAATATCCACTCAGATCCTTCAGTGATTCAATTTCATCAAAATTTGTTCTTTCACACCAGCTGGATGAACAAAAGTCTGCCCACACTCTGAATGACCACTCTGAAAACGAAACTTTGATCCATATTTCCATTTTATTCCCCTAAAAGTGAAAAAAAAAATCAATCAAGATCATTTGGTGATTATTCAACGTTTGTTAGTTCCAACGCAGATGAAAGACGAATGATGAGATTGAAATTTTGGCTATAAATATGTCCAAAGTGTTGAATTAATAATGCACTCAATATTTCATAGATGTACACATGGGCATTCACATTAACAGCATGTGTACCAAAAATGATAGAAAAAGAGATCACCAATGTATCAGGGCAGTGGATACAGACTGTACAAACTCGATAGTGCACAAACACACATAAATTGTGTCCATATATTCGAACTGATACATCCGTTGCAGAATACACCAGAGGTTCATATTGCGGTACGAATGTTTCATAAAATATTCAAAGAGCGCGTCGTGTTTGCTATCACATACCCTTCAAAATTCATGTTGATCGTCGCCAATCTCCAAAAAACCACGATTGAAAAAGCTTTTCTGTTTCTTTTCTCCTTTTTTTTCATCCCCTAAGAACATAACTTTATGAAGCATTCAAACGTAACGCGATGTGAATCATGAAAAAAAAAGGAAATACAAATACATCTAGGTGGGAACTTAGGACGAAAAGTGAGAAATGAAATATTGAAGACTGTGGTGAGTGACTCGCGTATACCCTCGAGACCATTTCTCTTGCTTTATGTTTTTGGGCTTTTACTTGCAATAAAAATGTTTTTTTTTCCACCTCATTCTTTCCATTTTTCTCCTTTCTTTTCGCACACAAATACAGATCGAATATCTTCCCGCCAAAAATATTCGTGACCACATGTTGATTGTCAACTCAAGCACATACGAGCTATATACGACAGAATGACTTTAAAATTTTTCCAACGGCCATCAGACATTATGTGTATATACTTTTATTTATACATATGTTTATCCATATGTTTATATATGTTCATGTATATTGAATGTTCCATTTATAATAGAATCGGCGAACAGAGCACGTAACGTATACGATAAACATAAAGTGGCTCTCACAAAAATATGTCGTTTATAGAAACGTGATGGTACGCAAGGCAACGAGTCTGTCGCATATATAATTCTTCACTTGAACACGCAGATAGCAGATATACGGCGACACTGAAATACTCGAGTGAACGTAGACATATTAATCTGGGTGTTGAATTCATTTGGGTAAGAAATTTTGTAGTAAAGAATTTTTCTCATAGGACTTTATCACTCTTTGATCATTTTGGGAAATTATTGGAAAGGAATCGCCAACTGAAATCATTTTTTTGTGCTATACTTCTTCTGGGAATTCAAAATTTATTCGTATTCATTTTTTTACGACTATTGATATAGAAGTACTTTTGATGTGAATTCTGATCTAATGGATAGTTGGATCTTTTTATTTGGATCATCGCGATATGTCGACGGTAAGATCGATTATAGAAATTTATTTGTTAATATTTGCGAACACAAAAACGATGCAAAATTCAAATGATGTATAGATGAACTGTGTTACAATATAGAGATATCATACAAACAAAATATCTAGTGCACATTCTGCATACTTGTAGAGACATCTACGTTCAATTGTATGTGAACAATTACCCAATAAAAGTGCCAGTCTTCTGTCTGGTTTTTCTCTAGTTAGTAACGTTGATTTATTATAAACTGAAGAATGAAAGCGGACTGCTTTTCATGTTTAAATACTGAAAACTTCATTCACGCTAATCCAACATAATGTCCTGTTAATCATATGAAAGTCATTCAGAGAAGTGATGAAAAACTTGGAATAATAATTTTTTCAATTATCTTCCAATTTGATTTCGTGTCTAACGTCAAAAATGAAAAACGTAGTCCTCATCAGTTGAATATAACTGAAAGTTATTTGGAAGTTATTACGGTGATATTGACAATCTCGAGCTGATAACTATCGTGATAACTTTGGAATTTTTCTATTTGTTGGTGACCGATCATCTGATGGTAATAAAATGTAATGAAATGTAACGAAATGTGATGGAATACAGATAGCACTCACGCGTCCTTATAACATACTCTGCTATAATGTCTCAGTAAGATCGACAAACTTCTTTCATTCTCGTTGAACTAACCAAATCCATTGCATATCGAATTGTGACAACGTTTCCTCTTGTCCCCGGTTCATTTTCAATGTTACAGAGTTGTTCACTGGGATGTACTTGCAGGCGAGGATTCCGAAGACCTCATGACAATGATTGTGTTGGAAACTGTCCGGATCCTAGATCAGATTCAGTGTAAGATCTTCATAGTTAGCAACGGAATTTCTATCTATGATGATCATGAAAATATTCTCTTCCTTGAAAATTCTAGACAATTGTTCAAAAATCGTCACGTGATATTGTGAATAACAAAATCGACAGAGAATCTTCAGTTGGTGGGATACCTCTTCAGCAACTTGTTCCGTATCCAGCTTGTGTCAATACGTTGATAACTCCATGTCGAATACAAGTCAATAATCAAATTAACACAAATAACAATGCTACATCATGGTAGTGTAGTGAAAATAAAATACCGATCTCATCTACTGCTCTTAATAGTTGTTATCTAATTCACCGATAATTTTAATGTGTACAAATCCTGAATACTTCTAATCGATTCTTAATTGTTCTCTTTGTCCATCTTTAAAAACAAAAAACTTTGTTCACATTGATTGAATATAATTCAATGATTACTTGAAACCGTTTCCTTTGATAATGAAAATCACTCTACGATAAAATTTATGATTGCTATAGAATTCACTGCTTTGTTTTCCACACAACAACCAAAAGTGATAAAACACAATATTTTTATCATTGCCTAATGACTGTAGCATTCCTTCATTGGTATATAAACTCATCTTCCTGATATTTGAAATCAGGCGATTTTTCAACCGCAGAGAATAGAACTCGTTAAAGATGACCCGACTTGCGCTTGGACTTCTTGTATTGTGCTTATTCTACGTTTGTGAGTAAACTTTTCACTCCTATCTTATTTGTCTGTCGCGGTAACAATTGTGAACTGAACATGTCGACGCTAACAAAATCGCAGCAAATTTTTCAACAGTGCCCTTCAAATCGAAACGCTGTAAAACGTGAACAGATATGTTCAGTATTATTTCTTCAAAAATTTCTCACTACCCGAACATCATTCTTCCGAAATAAAAATTATAAAAATCTGCATGACTCATCTCTTCATCTTCATGAAAATATCACTGAACAACTTGACCTTCTACTTAATTTTGGATGGAAACTTAATTGAAATAGAGCGAATCGTTTAGTTTTGTTACGCCGAATTCCTCATTTCTGATTTATATGATTCGAATTCTCACAATGGTTGACATACTTCCAATGTGGAACACCGATGGCCTCGAAATTTTAAATCTAGAAAATTTCATCAAACCAATTGAAGATACTAGCATTTGTTCCTTCACTATTTTCTGACATTTTGCATCTTCCATGAAGGTGACGATGCTAGATCAGTTGAAACTTGCGGCGAAAATGAAAGACTGATGCCCTGTGATCATCTGTGCGAAAGTCATTGCTCTCTCCCTGGGGACGGCATGCTGTGCTATAACCGCAGAGTAAGTTTTTCGAAATTCCGTTTCGCTCATCCAACTGATCAATATTACTACAAATAAAATTGTAATGACACTCGCATTATTATCATTCATTTTCAATGATACAGTCGTGCGTAACCCAAGGATGTGTTTGCGAGGCGTGGCACCAGAGGACTGAAAATAATGAATGTGTTAGAGAATGCCCAAATCCACGACCATCCAGAATTCAGGATGTTCCTGGTTGGTAGCTGAAGATCGATGTATGATGTGGACAAAACACTTTCTCTTTCTTGAAATTATCGAATTCTTTATTGAGAATTGTTATTTTAACATTGTGAATAATAAAATCAAAAAAGAAATCTTCAATTTTTTTAATGTCTCTCCATTCACTTATTTCCACGTTGTGAACCTCTGCATGAACGTGTTTCAATCCGACACAATACGCCACTCGCTGATCTAGGGGCAGAAAACATAACTTATTTCATATCAAGAGACTGTCATACGTCTCCATGAAGATCATTACTGCACCGCCAGAATTACAACGAGAATTTCCATCAGAATGAGGTCACAGAATATTTGCGCCAAAATTGTTTTAATTTGCAACTTAATCCAACCTGTACCGAAAAATGAGTACCGATCTCAGCTACTTCTCCCAACTTTTCTGATCTAATCCAAAAATAATCTCAATAAAAACAAATTCTGAATATTTCTAATGTATTTTGAATTGTTCTCTGCGAGGAACCATCGGAATAATACCTCCGTTGTAATCGATTGGATATGATTTAATCATTACTTGAAACCAATTATCCTGATAATTCTAATTACGAAATGATGAAAAATTATGATTGCTATGGAATTCTCTGATTCGTTCTCCACAGAACAACCAAAATTGATGAATCGCAATAGTTCGATTGTTGTCAAATGACTGTGGCATTATTCCATTGGTATATAAATTCATGTTCATAACATTCGGAGTCAAACGATTTTTCAGCAGCAAAGAATAGAATTCGTTAGAAATGACCCGACTTGCGCTTGGACTTTTTGTGTTGTGCTTATTCTACGTATGTGAGTACATTTTCCTCTCTTATTTAACTGTCACGATTACGATTAAGGATATGAATATGAAGGAGTTTGGAATGAACATGTCAACGCTAATAAAACCGGAGAGAAAACCTCGACACCGCCTTTTCTAATTGAAACGTTGTGGAGCGAAAACAGATATTTTTAGTATCATGACTTCAAAGATTTTTCACTATCCGAACATCATTCTTTCTAGATGATGATTGCAAAAATCACTATGACTCACCGTTTTCATTCACACGAAAATATTACTCAAAAGCTCACCTCTTTTGGTTCATTTTTGCATGGAAACTTATAATCAAATCGTGAAGTTCATTTAGTTTTGTCCTACCGAATTTCTCATCTGTGATTTAGATGATGCGAATTTTGACAGTAGTTGGAATACTTTAAATGTGAAATATCAATGGCATGAAATGTAGAAAATTCAATCGATCTCATTGATGACTCAACTAGTATATGTTTCTTCACTATCTTCCGACATTTTCAACTCTTCATGAAGGTGGAGATGCTAAATCAGTTGAAACTTGCGGCAAGAATGAGATACTGAAGCCCTGTGATCATCTGTGCGAAGGTGATTGCACTGTCCCCATAACCGCCATGACGTGCTACTGGCGCAAAGTAAGAGTTCCGAAATTATATTTCTCTCATCCATCTGATCAATATCACTGCAAATGAAAGTGTAATAAGATTCCCGTTTTTTATTCATTTTTAATGTTGCAGTCTTGCGTAACCCAAGGATGTGTTTGCGACACGTGGCACTACAGGACTGAAAATGGTGAATGTGTTAAAGAATGCCCGAATCCACGACCATCTAGAATTAACTATGACTAGAATTGATAACTAAATACCGATAGACGATGTCAATGAAACACCTTCATTCTCCTGAAATATTTGTATTCTAAGTCAAAAATTGTTATTCTGACGCTGTGAATAATAAAATCAAGAGAAGAAATCTTCAATTTATGAAATAACTCTACATTAACTTATTTTGACGTTGTTAACCCCTGCATGAACGTGATTCGATCCTATACAATACGCCACTCAGTGATATAGAGAAAGAACCCGTTCCTTATTTCATATCAAAAAACGTATTGTTCGTCTCCATGGGGATCATTGCTACATAGCTGGGATCAAAAGAAAATTTTCTGTCAGAATGAGTCCACAGAAGATTTGCGCCAAAATTGTTCTAATTTGCAACTTGATCCAGCCTGTACCGAAAACTGAGTACCGATCTCAGCTACTTCCCTCAACTTTTCTGATCTAATTCAAAAATAATCTCAACAAAAGCAAATTCTGAATATTTCTAATGTATTTTGAATTGTTCTCTTTGACGAACCATCGAAATAAAACCCCCGTTGATATCGATTGATATGATTCAATCACTACTTGAAACCGATTATCCTGATAATTCTAATCACGAAATGATAAAAAATTACGATTGCTATGAAATTCTTCGATTCGTTTCCCACATAACAACCAAAATTGATAAAACGCAATAATTCGATTGTTGTCAAATGACTGTGGCATTATTACATTGGTATATAAACTCATGTTCATAACATTCGGAGTCAGACGATTTTTCAACAGCGAAAAATAGAATTCGTTAGAGATGTCCCAACTTGTGCTTGTACTTTTTGTGTTGTGCTTATTCTACGTTTGTGAGTACATTTTTCTCTCTTATTTATTTATCACGATTACGATTGAGGATATGAATATGAAAGAAAGAGTTTGAAATGAACATGTCAACACTATTGAAATCTCTGAAGTGAAAATATATTTTTCCAGTATCATAATTTTTTTCAAAGATTCACTAGTACCTGAACATTATTCTTCCTGAATAATGGTTATAAAAGGCGCTATGACTCACCGTTTCCATTTATATAAAAATATTACCCAAAAGCTCACCTCCTTTGGTTCATTTTTGCATGGAAACTTATAATCAAATCGTGAAGTTCATTCAGTTTTGTTCTACCGAATCTCTCATCTTTGATTTCGATGATGTTAATTCTGAGAGTGATTAAGATACTTTCAATGTGAAATATCAATGGTATGAAATATGAAAAATTCAATCGAATCAATTGACGGCTCCGCTAGTATTTTTTTCTCCATTATCTTCCAACATTTTCAACATCCCATAAAGGTGGAGATGCTAGATCAATAGAAACTGGCGCCAGAAATGAAGAAATGGCGCTGTGTAACCGCATGTGCGAAGCAGATTGCTCTATCAACGAAGATGAATTAATGTGCTACAGACGCATCGTAAGTTTTCCGAGATTCTTTTTTTTTTCCATTCAGCTCATTAGAATTACTGCAGATCGGATTGCAATAACGTATGCATCACTTGAGTTCATTTCCAATGTTACAGTCTTTTGGGAACACTGGATGCATTTGCGCGAGGGGGTTCGCAAGGGCTTAGAATGGCAAATGTGTTGAACCGCATCAGTGTCCGAGTTTTTGATCAGATAGAACGAAAGTTTTTCATGATCAGGAGCTAAATATCGACATGTGACGAAGATAAGGCATTCTCTCTCTCTGTAAAGGATCGAAATTTCTCTGAAAATTGTTATTCAGACATTGTAAAAAATAAAATCGAAAAAGGAATCTTCGATGTACGTAGTATCCCTTCACCAACCTATTTCCACACTGTCAACCTCTACATAAACTCAATTTGATCTACAGGCTACACAGCTAGGCGATAATATAGGAATGGAATTCGTTCATCATCTCATATCAAAATCGAATTATCATTTGGAACCTCCGAAGATAACGATGCAATATCATCAGAATCAAAACGAAAATTCCTTCTCGGATGACATCTCTAAATGCTCTCACTGTAATCTTTTCGTCTAATCCTCCATGCACACTCCCACAACATAATTGTACCAAAACCACGAATTGAGCACCGAACTCAGCCACTTCCCTAAACTGTGGTGGTCTAACTCACAAATAATGTCAATGAGGATAAATCCTTAACAGAAATTTACCGTACACTTCGCAGTGAACATTTCCAAAAGATATACGTGAATAGATTCACCTCCAAATAAGCATTATACTCAATTCCTCGATGGCTAACTCGAGTTTCTCCAAGTCCAAAGTCCCAGAGACATCCAACCAAGCCCCAGTTACCCAAGCTACCTATCTGCCATACACCAGACTTGGGCAATATCGAGGTTGGTCTGGATCCAGCTTTCTAGTCTCGCTCAGCTTTTCCTTTCTTCACCGCCCCATTCCTCTCTTCCTGTGTGACTCCCTCAAGTACGCGTGCACTCGAGTGTCCAGTAACTTGGTGATCTTCAACTATTCTATAGGATTACCAACTATTCTCGAAGACGAGGCCATTCGGGATTAGAGCTACCTCTTGGTTTTAGCATTGCCGCACCCCTTTATTCATTCCCCCTGCATATCGTCTTTGCTTTCACTCTATCTCATGCAACTGCTCCTCCATTCTAGTTTCCATCCTTCTAATCCAGATCTGCCATTATCCAACCCGCCCAGGCTTTACTTCCTGACCAAAGAAAGAGAAAGAGGAAGATATAGAGTGAGATCGGGAAGCAACCCCGCATGTTTTCTTCTTTGTGACGAGTTAGTTGGAGCAACTATATATCTTTTCTGCTGTTGACTCCTTTCTCTCTGTTGCACTTCCAACCACTGTCCACAAGCCAATATCAATTATAAGAGAAGACAAGAGCCCGCAATCACGAGCTAGCAGACCTTGACGGATCAAAGGTTCTTAATTCCCTCTTTCACTATTCGCGTATCCTTTTTCTCTCACATTCCCTCATCCTTCATCCAACGCTCCGTTCGCTCTCTGTTAAGACAGGGTTTATATTTCTTGCACCATCGTGAGATCATCGAATTTGAGATAAAAAATTACTCGATACTACCGAGTAAAAA
Source organism: Meteorus sp. PSUC_FEM 10030008 (assembly GCA_018881525.1). Lineage (NCBI taxonomy): Eukaryota > Metazoa > Arthropoda > Insecta > Hymenoptera > Braconidae > Meteorus > Meteorus sp. PSUC_FEM 10030008. The sequence continues at coordinate 14,497 of JABMBR010002155.1, forward strand.
TCGACCCAGTGAATTCACATCGTATTGAATAGAATTGGTTTTCATTGTTTTCAATTCGTTCAGTGCGTTTGTGTGTATGTGAATGTTCTATACGATGTTCTTGGAATTGGGTAGGGAATTACTAAGAGAAATGCTCTTTGTTTAGTGTTTATTACAAGTATGAAGTTTAGTCTAGTGTTGGAACACTTCCTGTTTCTTTAGACTCTGCGGTGTCCTCGTAACTGAATAACATATGCTTTAGGCCTCTCGCATAAATATATAAACATACGTCACAAGATGCTAACACTTTGGAAATGGTGTATATGCAAAATGACGAGGGTTCTCTTTCTCAGCTTCGTTTTCTTTTTGTCTTGACTGGTTCAGTCGCGATTTTACGATTCACAAGAAGGTTGATGTATATGAACAAGTTGATTTCTATCTGGATAATTCATCACAATAAAAAGAATTATCGACATACTAATGTTTCGAAATTTTTCAACATGAATATTCAGTGGGATTAAACAAAGTGCTGATTCTTAGCATAAATCACATTAGTTGAATGCTCTAATCAAAAATTCTCTGTAATTCATGTGCTACTGATATTCATCAGACAGAAAATTACCGTTCTTGATTCATTGCTTCAGTAACACCATGTTCATGTTTGTGATATTCATCAATTGTTACTTTACATTCAGCTGATATTATTCTGGACACAAGAATATCTGAACACGCAAATTTATGTACCGTATTGCAATTGATAACTCAGTAATGCTACAGTTGAAAATGAGTATCAATAATATCATCACATATCGAATGAACTTCTGATGAAGTTCGATCAAAAACACTTTGTGGTTCCTGGGAATTTGCCAGGAACAGAAATATTCAAACGTTCTTAGAAATTCATGAAAATTTGTGTAAAATGAAATGAACTGGAATAAAAATGGATTTTTTCTCACTAGATGAATGAAAACAAGAATGGAGAATGAAACGCAAGTCCAATTTGGATTTCAATTCATAACAATCCAACTGAACATGTAACACATCACCGTCTGAGGACTGAATTTTGTGTTATATCATATGAATGTAATGAATGGAGTGGGAAAACTTGTCTTGGGATTAGAAGGGAACAGAAGCGATGAAGAAAGAGGCGGCAATGGGAACAATAAAAGACAGAAAAACTAAAGTTTTTTTCCGTTGGCGATGCGCTTGACCATTATATACGACTTCCAAAGCCCAAACATCTCTCCTTTCTCTCTGCACCATACTCTTACGTAACCCCATGGATTCTCATATGCACTTAGTTTTCATTGCGTTGGACCCGTCGCTACGTAATATAATATATTTCGTAGTCTGTGGCTCCCCACGGTACTACACACAGAGTGTTGTGCTTTTGCTCATCTGTGTGTATATGCCACAACATTCCTTCGCTTGGTCTGTACAATTTCCCAAGTTGCGTCGGTGCATTTCAGCTACATCACCCACACCCATAATCCTCATTTTCATTCTTCCTCAAACAATTGTCCAACTGGGTATTTAATACCCATAAAAATCCGTTCAAAATAATTCAACGAGAAACTGAATAATAAGAAAAAAACAAAGAACTTTTTCGAATGTTATCTCTGCAGAATTTTTTGGTATCATGAGAAACGTGTGATGTCACGAAATTCAGTATCCAAAAACGATCCTTGACGTTAGTTCAAGATTGATAAGTCGAAGAAGAGTTTCGAATCACTTATTGTGTCAATTTTTGATTCGATAAGATTGAGATTAGAATGTATGAACGACCAAATCTTTTTGGGTTGATTGCCCATCACAGAGAAATACTTCAAATCGTTCATGGATTAAAATTTGTATATCTGTCTAATGAACATCACATTATTCATGATCAAGTTTGAACAGAAATATTGATTCATATTCTGTTAGTACTCTGTTGTCTGCACTGTCTCGATTTGTTTTGGATATGTTCAATTATCAGAAAAAATCTTATCAATTGATGACAAAGTAAATTCCGGTGGAGTATAAATAACTGTTTTTATTTGATGATAAGCAGAAAATTGAGGAAAAAGGTAAACCGAATGATGATAGTTGTAATCGCGACAGAACAACATTCTATTCCGAGAATTTTATGACAATCATCCAAAAAAATATACTCACCTTGTGATTGTTCGTGTATATACTATCTCCAATAGTTGCTATCAGACGATTTGGATCGCAATGAATAAACTGCTTTAACGATGGTACGACTTGTACTTGATGACTTCATATGATGTTTACTTCGCACTGGTGAGTACAATGTTTGTTTATTTATGAGTAATCATTATAAATTTATAGTTCGAGATGATTAAAATTGTGACAGTGTACAAATGCCCACATTTTTTGGGATAAATTTTTGAATACACAGCGGAAAGAACCCGCAGCAGATTAGTCTCTCTCCTAATACTTCTGAACGTCTCAAATTGACAATAGCAAAACATAAAGTCCTGATCAAAAATTCTAGAAAATTTTCATTTAAATATGAGAATATTTTTTGTTCTTGTCTTGTAATTGAAATGATGAAATTCAGAACCATTTCCGACTTATGTTCACGTTTGTTATGTAATTATTGTCTTTAAACAGTTGAAGGAGCTCGTCAAGAAGGAGCTTGTGGCCTCGATAAAATATTGGTACCGTGTACAACACGTTGTGAACCCAAGTGGTAGTCTAATTTGGATCCTGCAACATGTTGCAGTTCTGCGATCACTATTGCTCACTTACATTTTTCCCATACAACTATTTGATATAACCAAACATAAATTCTCAAAACTTCACGCATCAAAACTAAAATTTTTCCATTATTACAGGATGACAAAGGGGGACGTCTTTATAATCCAGTTTGCTGGAGGGCTGAAGATAAACACTGTGTGAGAGACTATCTACATCATCAATTTGCAGCAGACCTAGGGCCGAGAAAATAGGACACTTATCGACTCATTCTTATCAATATTGAATCATAAATCGTGTGATTGATGCTATTAAAGAATCAAATTATCCATTCTAAATACAACGAAACATAATGAATGATTATCAGAGATTGCCCTAACATTTCGAGAAAATGGATTCAATTAAATTCAAAAAGGTGTTATTCCATAAAAAAGCTCATCTGTTCTAGCGCATTCCCTTATATCACATTCCTGTGATTGAAAAAGTGGAAATTTTCGTCCTAAATCTTCGTCAAAACTTTCCATTCCAAGAGATGCACACGAACATTAATCGTCATTTTGCTTTCATCGCACGGACAATTATCAAAAATTTATCAAACATTCTCTTTTCTAGTTCAGGGTAATCCACACCTGACATCCCGCCCATATGTCGACGTCGATAAATATTTCACGGCATAGAACTCGCACTTATCTATATTTATATCCATACATACATAGTTTTTATGACCCATTCACATAGACCAGAACTTGGACTGTACGAGGGTGACTTTTTTTCTATTATGCCGTGATTGTTTATTGACGAAGTGGACCCTTCGGAGTAGCGTTGGCTGGTGTAGGACTGCGAGATCAACTGACCAGTTTGGGACATCTATTACTTTGTTGTTTGCCTCTTTCGCGCATTCGCACACATTCAAATACATCACAGCACATCTACACCTACTCATCTCCCACATACTCCACCACACACGAATACACACCATCAACCACCTCGTGGCGATTTCCACAGCGAAAATCTCAAGTAAAGCACCGAAAAGTTGGAAAGAAACACCCCGAGGACTTTCTCCATATAAAAAAAAAAGTCTGACGCAAAGAGAATAAGAAGAGCAAGAAAAAAAGGTGAAAGACCAAAACTAGAGTGTATAAGAAAAAGAATTGAAGTATGTAAGCTAAAATAGTGGATACTGTTGAGACATCTCCACACAAGAACGACACAGACGATGTAAAAGCGCCCGGTCAGTTTTGTCCCGAGTGTGCAATACCTTAAGGCCATAGATCACGTAATATCAGTTGTCAAGCGAAGCGAACGGATCGCCATTGGATTGCTTTCTATCTAAGGGATGGTGGAGGATCGTACGTTCATACCATGAGTATTAAGAACAGTCGACAATGAAAACGACGAAGACGATGACGGCGAGAAAGAACGATAGGTGGACGCGAAAACACCCACGTGCATATATGGACACTCTCTGTCCCCGAAGTGCGAACGATGACCCCCAAGAGACCCACACAACATACGGGGTAAGTTTTCCCATGCAAAAACGCACCAAATACAAAATCTATATACATATATACGTATTTGTTTATTTCATCCCCTGTATGGATATATTTTCCAGCCTCCCTTGAGCAACTACTCGCCTTACCCATTTATGACCGAGGACACATAAAAAGGAATATGTAACGAGCTGAGATAATTCAGGTTTTTTCCACGTTCCCCAACAAACTTTATTTATACTTTTTTTTCCATTTTTTTTTCTTTCTGTTTTTTCCTACTTTTTTATCGACTCGGTCTTTGGCCGAGAGATGGGGAGGAGGACATATACACGAGGGGCTCAATATTGTTTGATGGAATGAGTATATGGTCTCTGTGTGTGTAGATACATTTTTTTCTCTTTCACTCGTTTTCAGTCGCTCTATCCCTTTCCTTTACTTTTCTCTTTTTTTTTGCCCTCTCCCCGTTTGTTTCATTCGTTTCTTTGTCACGCTCTCATTCTACCTCGGTTCTTGCTTACACTTGTACGCGCAACGTCCGCGTGTCGTTTCGCTTTTCCCTGCAGACCGTGAATGCGAAATTGCCCAGTCCCGATTTCCGATTTCTTCTTGACTTATTTATGTGATTGCCTTTGGTCCATGTAAAACAATGTTCCACACGGTGTAAAAGGGATGGACGTGGATTTGTCGAGTTCACCACTACTAACAAAACTATCACCATTATATTTATGTGAATTTGTGTGAGTGTATTGTCTGTATGTGTAAAAACATTTGCATTGGAGCTTCTATTTTCTTTTTTCCTTTTTTTTTTATATTTATAGAATTTTTTTTCATTTTATTGTTTATTTCAGTTCTACAGTTTTATTCTCTCTGGCGATTGCCATTGCGCGGCAGGAAAACGATCTGAATTTTTCGCGTGCGTCCCATCATTCGATCCACAAGCTCATGCGTGTGAGTATAGATGTGTATTTGTACGTCACATGTTATATACGCGCGCGTCCATAGCCGATAGACGAGTATAAAGCTTTCGGAATAGAGAAGAGACCCATCGTTACTGTGAACAAAGCGCGACAGGCTGGCTAAAATTAACTAAACAATGCACATGGCCGGGTTCACCAGCAGCGGAGTCCAATTCCGTCGACACCAGTTCTCTCATATATGCACATTCGTATATCCTCTATCTCCACTACCCCGACTCCCTTCCGTAATCCCCCCCCCCCTTTGGTATTTCGTTTTCTGTGTATGTCTTCCGCCCGCTCTTGTTATCTTTGCCTTTTTTTCTTCGCTTCTGTGTGTATGGTAAAAGTTTGATTGTACTGATTCATGAACATCAGCGCGTTGTCCTCTTTGTTTGTACTATTTGAGTCGTTGCAATGTACGTTCCGCACTATTTTTGAGTAGGAAGTATGAGATTTTGATAAACTGTAAAGTTATTGGTTGTCAAATGTGTTCGGCAGATCTTCAAGATGGTACAAAAAATTGAGATGAGTTCTGTTGATTTGTCTCTTTAGGGAACGAAATGAGCTTCATGAGACACTGATAACACAAATGACGTGGCTCAATAGTTTGGAATGAGTGGGAAAATATTCGTGATTATGATTAAGTACTCAAAATGCAGATAAACTGTGTCAAGATTTGTTGAAAAAATTTTAAATGGCAAGGGATTATCAGCTTGTAAAATTGGGATTCATTTCCATAGCTCATCTAACAGAACACTACAAATCCCCAGTGATATTATGATTAGCCATATTATTTGCTCCATAATTTTATCAGTTTAATTTGAGTTGTGACAAAAATACGCAACGACACTTTCACCTACTTTCAAACGTTCAATGAACAAACTCATGAAAATCGCGATGGCGATTTCAATCACAAACCATCAAACAAGTAGCAATGCGAATGGAGTAATTACAACCGTGGAATATAAATGAAGGAATTAATAAAGCCATAAACGATAATGAGTTTTATTGATGTATCTTCATGCACAGCCTCTCATTTTCATTCAACTCGTCAACTTTTTCAATTGAATGACGGCCGGAGTCTCGGGTTTGTCGTATACGAAAATTACGTTGAAAAAGACTAGGGTGTGAGGGAGGTAGACGAGAGTGATCGAAGAAGGGGGTGGAACGAGGGAGCAATGGATAATACGCAGCGCACGAAAGTTTAGAGTTCAATTTACCGTAAAATTATTGGAACGGAAGTCTGTTGCGAGACTCAAATCATATAACGCTCGGTGAATTCGCGAAGGGAGTGACGAACTGATGGGAGAGAACGCGATTTTCTGTACATAGTATAGTTATATGTAATCGTTCATCACATATACATATAACTGTAATCTTTTATTTCCTCCCATCGACTGAAAAATATTTCGCTGAATTTATTTCCGCTGCTTTCATTTCTCTTTCACTCTTTTTTGTCTTTCATTTCTCCTCGTACAAGTTGGGCAATAACTATTTCAATGTATAAATACGAATTTTCTTTCCCCGTTTTATAGGAAAACAATAATTAAATTAATATATCACGATTTCCAATCTAGAATATATGGAAAGAAAAATCATGGAAATTTGGAAAGTGTTCAGAATTGGAATTATTCGGATTGACAATAAAACTTCCCATGTGAGGATATTCTCCCATATAAAACTGAGTTTCCCATTGTTTCTAATAACCAAAAGACTTTCGTATAAATATAATTTCACGTGTTTTTATTTTTTATTATCACAATTGCATCAATAATTTCCAAATAAAAAGCCATTGTCTTCATGGACTCTGAATAAAATTTCTGAAAAGGTGCAAACCTTGAATTACATTCGTCCAATTCAGATCAATTTTTAAGATTTTCAATTAATTCACAAGATCTATATCCGCGTTCTAAATAAACCAAAATTATAAATCCCAATAAAAATGAATTCCCGGAAAACTGTATAAACTTTCATTCATCCACAATGTTGAATGAATGTAGAGAATAAAAATCGACTGCTATACGAGACAATATCAATTGAATCCGTGAAATTGAATCAACTCATCATCCCTAATTCAAAAAACAAATTGAATTCCTATTCAAACTTGTAACAAACAAAAAAAAAGCGTACAAACATAACAAAACATAAAAGCTACAAATCGCAAAGGTACATCATAATACCCCCCATTCCATCATGCCCCTATTCTCTCTCCCTACCACCCACCCCATCAACATAAAACCATAGATCCAAATGAAAATTATTCAGCGTGAAATTGTCCCCGAGTCTCGATTCAATTTTGATTATTCACGGAGCTTCATTTCATACAACACGCATATATATTCGAAGTAACCCAATGTCTCCCACCTCGCATGAACCAACCCCTCCCGAACCAACTGATAATAAATAAACGAGTTGAATAGAACATCACATGCATATATATATAATTATTTTAAGCAAGCACAAGTTGATTGATCGAATGAGCGAGTAATCCGCGTGATTAATGCACGCATCATGGACCGGGTGGATTCAATATGAAAATTGGTCAATTTGGCAACGGTTAGAGTGGGGCTACGTTCATACACATGTACAAACACATGAATACAGTAACACAATGTGTTACACAGACGAGTATAGAATTATTGCCCTCTGTTTCTGTATGCTATAGCATCATATATGATAGCTAACGACTGGCTCCCAGGGACATTGACTGATAATAGCAGTGACCAGTGACAATCGACGATTAATCGCGTCTCGTTCACTGTCGACGTATATGTTTTATGGTGTATATATACCTGTCATGTCTACATATATTCATGGAAAGTAGGGTGGAGTCGAGGTGTATTGCGTATGCGTGTGCGTGAAACGTGCAAAAGCAAGTGCACTGTCAAAAGCCACTGAAAAGGATGATGCTTCCAACAATTTCCCTGGACATAAACTAATCGTTGGTCACATGTGGTTTCTACTGTGTATATATGTATATTTCAACTACATGACGACATAGTGGCTGATATTGACGGTGGATTGCGACGTTCTATGTCGTATAAAACGTCAAACTCAACTGTATATGCCATAGGTTCATTGTGTTTGTATGTACGTATATTGCTGTTCAATATATTGTGTATAGTTGTCGAATTTATTCAATGGGTATATGTAGAACACAGGAAGAAGGGCGTTTGGCATGAATGCATGATGATGCCTTGGGTCTCTGTGCAGCCACTTCAAAGCATTTGTGGTAACTATATAAACACACAATCAATTAGCATGGCAAAGCATTGAAGGTGGAGTTGATACAGTGCAAGATGAGAGGATGATGAAGTGTAGGAAAAAGTGAGAAAAATTGTTGATGTAGAGGGTGTTTAGTATGAGTGTGTGAGGTGTATGGAATAGTTTACATTTTGTGTAGAGTGACGAAATAGTTATATTGCTAGAAGCTCATTTTGTTTTGATGGCTTCTTATTCATTTTTTTTTTTACGTTAATTTTCTAGTTCACTTTTGCTGTTTCACTCTTTTGGGTAGTTTTTTTTATTGATAGTTAAAGTGTACGTGGATGGGGAAAGTACGTGGATGATGAGAAGTTTCAGAGTAGATATGGAAGTGTGTGAAGTTGGAGTGCATTTTCGTTTATATGTAAGGTTTTTTATTTTTCTTATTTTTTTTTTCTTTATGTAAGATTTATGGTGGAGCAAATGGATGAAGAAGCTATGAAACATGAGCGCGTGTTTATTATCGACGTACGTGTTGCTATTTTCATTCTCTATTTGATGATTTATTTTTTTGTTTATACATTTTCCTCGCGCATCATGTTATTTCGTTGGTTTTATTTTTTTTCTGTTATGGTTTACGTGGATTTATGTGGGGATGTGACCCTTTACAATATGAGATGTGTTGATCCAGCCATTACTTCAACTAAAAAGTTTTTGGGTTACTTCGATTTGGTAATTTTTATTGGAGTTTTTTCAGAGTGGTTTTGGCGATGGTGATTTAGGACAATTTTTGTTTAAGTTTTAAGTTTGTAAATTCGAAATATGTCGGAGATTTGGGAAAGTTTATGTTAGTACACTTCGATATAAAATGTAATATCACAGAATTGAGAATTTCTGAGTGTTTATTGTGAAGGAAAAAAACGGTAAAACTTACTCGAAAATAGAATTCGTATTTACCGTCTCAATGACGAAAGTTTATCCGCATTCAGACTGAAACATTTTCGTAATCGACATTACACATATGCGTCAAATTTTCAACAATTTTCTTCGATTCTACTCGGGTCTCTGCATTTTTCTCACTCCACGATGAGACAATCAACAACCATAATCTGAACTTCCCATACTGAATGAATGTGGAATAAATAAAATATCCTTGTCCCGATAGAAGATAACCAGTGGTCAACTCCCTCAAATTTTTCAATCAATCCAAAGTCTACTTTCAAGTGAGTAGAACTGCTCGTTCTGTTGTCAGACTTATCAAGGTCTCTCTAGTTCTATTTGAGTTTAACAAAGTCTGATAATCATTGCTTGAAAATCTTTCATTGTCACATCAACCCCTTAACGAACACCCTCTCAACAATACCAAAAATAGAAACATACTCATTCGTTCACGGGTTCACAAACGCCAATGCTGTTCCTACGCAGGCACCTCAGCGAATTTGAATTCTAAGAAATGACTACAGTGTCATCTCTGTTTCACTCTCCATAACAATCACCATATCTCAAACATTCCCATACATATCTCCATCAATATTTTATCGAATGTCTTGGCAACCCTTCAACACACTCGCCTTATCATCAAACTTCTCCCAGTCAATCAAAACAATCGAACATCATCCGCATCAACACAACTGGACTCCACTACATTGAAGCGTCCAGATGCCCCCCTACAAAGTCTCCAAGGTGAAGAAGATAATACAAAATAGAAGCAACAAAACCCAGCTATAGAACTCATTATTTGGTTAATGACTATTCTCTCGGTTTCGCAGGCAGTCGCAGACGTGCTGGTGGTGGTGGCCGTGCATGGAATACAAGATCGTGTTTGAGATGGGTAACTTGGCGTGTTGGTATAAACACACATAAACACACATTCATACATACATGCATAAAGCTTCGGTACAAGATCCGGCTCCGACATTGCTGCATACCGGACACACAACACAACAATTCGCCTGCAGCGTGTTCGCAAGCCTCGAGCAAGCGCACTCCTTCACCCATACACAAACACACATCTATACACATTAGATACATTCAACTCTCATTGGCGCATTCAATTAACAAATTTTAACGCTCGGATAAGGCGCGAGATGCCAAGCGCACGAGTCTACATATACAGCGCAAATAAATACACGATAACCACAATTGGCATTGTTTGTAGTCAATTTGTATATCTCTCGCGGACGGACTCACGACGCTTCGCTTATATACTAAACTCGCGCTCTCGTCTCTCTCCATATCTCCAAACGTCCGTGTATAAATGTATATACGTGTGTATAAATTGGCGCCAGCTTTAAGCCAACTTGCTCATTACAATGAGTCGGTTGGTTAGGGCGCGGGTGGTTGTCGAGGGGTCGAGTGTCCGGGAGGCGCGAAGACGACCAAGAAGGTCGCGGTCTTTATATATTCAATGGTAGACTACAACATACACCTAAACAAACAGTGAAGAGACGAAGTACAGTGAGAGATATGAAGAACTAAATAAAGAAAAGCAAAGAAATGAATATATACATACATGTAGCAATTGTTTCTCTTTTTCTCTGTGGTGTTGTCTCTCTTGAAAACGCGACGGGGACTAATATCGCAACATCAACGCGACCCAACTCGACTCGCGGGATTCGTCGGCTGGATGTTTAATTAGGTGGGAGTGAGGCTGCATTGAGCGCCAGTGACGCCAGTAGCAGCATCCGCATCGGTTCGCAACTAACCAACTGTAGAGTGTGAGTGAGGGCAAGAAAGAGAAATAAAAAGAGAAAATACGAGGGAATAAAAACGAATGGGAAGAAAAGAAAAAGAATTGAATTGAAAGAAAAAAGAAAAAAATACAAGTGGGCGAATAAAAGAGTCTGAATGAGGAAGAGGGAGAGGACATAGAAATGTATACAGCCAGACCCATCCACGTTGAGGCTTATCCACCTTCATCAAGCCCCGCGAAGTTGGCGGAACGCGGCGAGCGCAGGAAGGCACATGAGGGTGGTTGGGGGCATAGAGTATAAAAGAAAGACTGGGCAAAAGAGGACAAGGCATATGGTGTATATAAATATATGTATATGGCTGTTGTTGGTGAGGGAGTGGGAAAAAAGGTATGGTCGTGGTAAGCAAGAGGCGGACGAGCACAACACGCTAAGGAATTGTCTGCGATTTTGTTTTACTTTTCACTGTATATGCTTCGTGCATACTCTCTTGACCACCTTGATCGTACTCATCGATTTCTCACACTCAGATGTCTTCTCATCCCTCTGGCAATATGCTCTTCGTGTGTCTTCCTCCGGTGCATTTTCTCCTCTGTCTCATCAGACTCATTTACTTTCTTTTTTCATCGATTTTGGAACGTTTTGTTGGGCAACTTTTTTCTGAGGATATTTTATTCTCAGTTCTTGTCGATGGACATTTCTATGAACGCAACGTGTAATAGGGAGAATTGATCCCTCTGAACAAATCAAATTTCGGAATGTTCTATCGACTATTTGTAAAACTGGGATATCATGAGAAACCTGTGGTGTTCACTTTGAGCAGATGATGATGCTTATTCTCTATCGTACAATAAGAACTCATGGCACCCATTTTGAAGTATTTTGCTAAGTGAAATAAAAATTCCGAATAGCAGAGGGGATGACAGAAGGAATCATAAACGTAAGAAATGAAGTGGCATGTGGAGCTAGGATGTGACATTAATGAAATATAAAAATAGATGATCGGGATTATCGTTCTAATTTGCTTCTTGCGTATTAAGAGGTTTCATTCTTGAGTTTTTTCCGTATTGCAATCTCGATGATATAGAAGTATGGAGGCGGATGTCAACATTTCTGTCAAGTGCAGTGAGTATCAGCCAATTCATATGTTACAGATGTCGTCAACTGTCAAATCGCATCATAAACCTGCCAACTAACATATAAGTTGAATGTTTCAGAAGATCGGCTTTTTGTGAAAAAAAAAGAATGAACGATGAAATGAAGAGAACTAAGGATATAAAAGTCAATCCCACCTTCTGGACTTTTCAGGATATTATTGGAATGTTGGAAAATGCAGAAAAAAATTTAGAATCTACTGTATTTTGAATTGAATTTTCTCGATCTATACTTCAAAAGCTTTGAATGCTTGTCACTGAATCCGTAGGATTTCCAATATTTCTGCAGTTCTGTGAACAATAGTTGGAAGCACAATATCATCCTATAGAAAACACCCATATCATCCAATGAACTGTCCTTCGTGATCAGTGATAATGCTCACACATATTTGATAAAACCAAACGAAAATTGCTGTCATATCTTTAATGTCTCACAATCAATGTCACAACGATACCTACACGAAATTCCTCCCAGAACAATACGAAAATATTTCCATCATGTTCCTAAGCATCAAACTTCCAGCGTACTGATTAGTGGAACATCACATTCAACGGAGGCTTCAACTAACTTGGAACTTCGTTCCACTTTGAAAAACTCATCTTGGGAAATAGGATGAAGTTCCTTGGAATTATCATACTCATCTCAGTCACTGCAGCTGCCAGACTACTTCTCCGTACCAACATGGTAAATATTAACCGATTTCAACCGCTTCATCAACACACAACTCTTGAAACCGTCATCAAATAATGACGATGTCACCTCTTGATGAGACGATTTCGCAAATAGTGAATACCAGTCTTTATCATCACCAAAAATATGATGAATCATCATATTGAAGTAATGCTTGGTTGAAAATGTTCTCCATCAATCAATCACAAATATACGAACACAAATTAATTTTTATTTTAATTTCTTAGTCAATTGCATGATGAATTTCTTATCAAACTTTGGTCACAGGACCAAAATTATGTTTCAGATAGACGGTCTTAATTTCTTTTCTTCGCTAGAAGACTATAAACATATTCACGTAAAACTTCATTTATAATCTTCAGGATTTATCTATTTACGTTGCTGGCGTCATGATCATTGCAAAATTTATGAAATTTGTCATAAAAACAAATGTGTGGATGCATGTCATGTGCACAATGGAACAGTAATATTCACAAAATGCGCGTACAACACAATATGTTTCATATAGAAAGAACATGTTGCTGTTTGTGAATGTTATTCAAATCACTATGACGATCCTGAACATGAATGTATTGAAGTAATTATTGATGATGCTTCCTTGTTGACAAGTGATCATCAAGAATTATTTTAACTAGAAATCTTTTGCTGTTTCATGTATCTACAGCGAACTAACATCACGCATGTTGATAATATCTACAAGAGACAATGAAAATCAAAAGATTGCAAGTTTTGAGAATCTGCATCTGTTGGTTGATCAGTTTGGAATTGTAACAAAGTGTTAACGTATTGAACTATGACAAACTTTTACGTAAAATCACAATGAAACAGACGAGCAGAATGAACACAGCGTTGATCTATTGGAAAACAACATTCGAATAAATAAACGAAAAATAATGTTGAATTTATATCAATCATATCAATTGGCTGTGGTGATTGCGATTCTTCGTAGTGATTCGTCATTTCGATATCACAAATTGTCGTTTTATCACGGAAAGTTCAACGTAATTGACGGTCATGACTCGTCTTCCGAGAATCAAACGTTTACTTGCTTATCTTCCGAGCAATTTTGATACATATCGAATCCATTTTTAATTGTCGTTCAATTCTGATGATTATCCCGATCATTACGTGAACTATTCCGTTTTCGATATGGTTATAATGAACCATATTACCCGCATACAACTTCTTTATAGAACTGACCAATACATCAGTGATAAAACTGAAATTTTTTTCGGGATAAACATGTAAATTGAAAAAAATCAGGGCAATAAAACTACTTTAAAAAATAGTTGAGCAAGGACATCTACGCTGCGTTATATTGGCATGTGATCAACAATTCAACGACGCAATTCCAAAACTTGTTAGAAGCTGGAAAACGTGAAGAATAAATAATATTTAAACAAAATCTGTCAACGTATGTTTTCATTTCACATCTGATTTGTTCATCATTTGTAATTTATAAAATGATGATGATCAGTGTACTGCAAGAAATCGATCAGAATTGAATAGTCAGAAAAACTGAATCAAACATGCTGTCCTGATCATTGCGTGAATCACATTCACAACTCAAGTTATTGATCCTGACAATGTCTATCAGAGGACGAAGCGAATGGTATCACATATGTTTTGAAATTTCTGGGATTTTTTCCACAACTTATTTATGACTCGCAAACTTGAAAAATCGAAAAATTACTGCAGTTCAGTTTGTTTCTCTATGATAACAATCAATGTCCCATTAATTTCATACTGAAACAATATCGAACTAATATTTTATATTCGAACATCATTTCTATAAATCAATAGAACAACTTCCACTCAACCGATCTCAATTGATAGATTCATTCAAATACATACCAAATTCTACTTCCTTCTTGTAACTTGTAATCAATTTCGAGAGTTTAATTGTTTCCTATTGGTGCCCTAACGAAATATCCGAAGACAAAATAACCGCGACAATATAACCGAAGACAAAATAACCGCGACAATATAACCGAAGACAAAATAACCGCGACAATATAACCGAACGACAAAATAACCGAACGACAAAATAACCGCGGACACAATGATCGCAAACGAAATAACTGCGACAATATAACCAGATAGAAGAACTATTCATCGCTTTTATTTCCCAGTTCTGTTTAATATATCCGTGATTCATCATCTATTGCCTGCAAGAAATCCTGCAGTTGATTCTTGAATTTGTCATAACTTTTTAAAAATCGGCCAATGGCAATGGCTATTTGCTATTTATTCTTGTTACATGATGTGCTGGAGTGTCCCACGCAATAATGGTGATATTCAATCCGTAATTCCT